>JAQIXA010000188.1:0-56069 GCA_034699045.1 Nanhermannia cf. coronata Gr-Ori-00579 | reverse complement strand
CTCTGGATAGACAGACAGACAAACAGACAGACAGACGGACAAAGTGCAAGCAAAGTTGAATAGTAAGTGCTCGCTTCGCTCGCACAATATTGCTAAAAAAAAATTTGAAATTAAAGAGATTGAAAAGAGTTTTTAAGGGTCTCATTCGAAATCCTAGTTTTCATCCTAGATTTGAAATCTAGGATTTCATTAAACTTTGAGAAAAGACTTTTGTCTCTATTTTTTTTAAAAACCTTCTATCTATTATCTAATGTCAATTTAATGGTATTTTGTATAGTAAAACTAAGGAAAACGACTTTTGAAAATGATTTTTTTGAATTTAGATCTGATGACCTGATCCGCTATAATAAGGCACACACAAAGGTATATAAAATAATTTTGTACTATTTCTATATATTTTTACTATTACTTAAGTAAGTACATGTAGAGTAGATAGTATGGTGGAGTATCGCCCCCTTAAACCTTCAAGTCCACTTTTCAAAATTTTTCTCAAAAGGTTAAACAGTTTAATTGCTCTGACTCTGACTCTCACTTGATTTTTACATTCATTTCTCCAACTCAACTTTTTTTTTGAATACTTTCGCCATTTATGGGATGCCCCCTGCTCGCATTTTTACATTCTTTTTTATATTTTACCACTAATTTCAGACCATACAAGGTATTTCAAAATCAAGTACTCAACTGTATAAAGATTACATCTTGAAAATCCTGGAAATATCAGAGATAAGAGTACAAAAGAGTAGGAAAAATTGCCGATTTTGTCGAGTTTTTTCATTCTCAAATTTACAAAGTTGTAGGCCTTAACTATATAGTTGAGTTATTTTTTAAAGACCCTGTATAATTTTCATAAACTTGGATCTAGTTAATGTCCAAGAAGATTTTGAGTCAAAATTTTTGGACATTTGCAGCATATTACTATGTATATTACCCGGCCCAGGTAGTAAAGTGAAGTGCACAAATTAGATTTAATTCTCCCAAAACGGGATGTCAACTTGACTTTGACTTATTTAGAGTTTTTTACATTTTTTCTAACATATCCTATCCTGCTATATACTGCTATGACATATATAGTAGACTATTAGTCAGTTTTTTAGGAAAAATTATTATGATAATTAAACCTATAATATAATTCTGTAAGTTGAAATGAGAGTTGGACTTTTATGGCAAATTTTTTCAAAAGATTTTTATCAAATAATTAAAAAAGCATAATATCCTGGCAAAACTGGTATTTTTCCTAATACACATTTATAAACTTAGAGTTTTTAGATTGACTAAAAATTGTACAAAATGTCAAGTTTGTTATAGCAGGGGTCTTGTATTATTTAGACTAAATAAATAGCAGATTTTAGACTCGTATTTTGGATAATAATATATTGAGATTAAGGATCCTTTTAGTTCGCCTGGAGGTCTGAAATTTTTAAGAAAGCTTAGCATTACAAGTAAGTACTAAATAGCTGGAATAGTACTTTTTCTTTTGGCTAGTAATATTTTACTAACTAAAATGAACTTGAAAAGATCAAAAATTAGAAAAATTCATTAGATTTAATAATCGTAGTAGACTAGACTTTTGCAGCAAATGTACGAATATTTGCTATTTAGTTATTTAATAATACTGTCTGTATTATACTTAGCATTACAAAGTAGAATCTAAACTAATCTGAGCATTATTTCAAGTCAAAAACCTGGCTTATAAGAGCTCAATTAAAAAAATTAGAAAAATTAGAATGAGGTTTTTATTCAAGTTGATTGATTGGATTTGATTCAAACTTCAACATTCAAAATCTCCTAATGGATAATTTTCCCATAAGAATCCTCGTAAGTATAAATTGTTCATTAAGAAATGTAAATTTACTCAACAATAGCCGATTTATTACTCATTTTTCTCATCATCAAACTCAAAATTCAATACGAAATTAAATGTGAAATATACATACCTAATACCTACAGATGTATTTTACTTATACTATGGTAAGTAGGTACTTTGAAAAATTAGAAAAAAATTCGAATTATTAGAGATAAATACCCTCAGAAGTAAATTTGAGAAAAAAAAGTTGGTCTTAATGGATCTTTCAGATACCTATGAGTACCCTATATTAAAAATATCAATAGAAAAATGTCTAAAAAAATTGATTTGAAATTTTTTTACAATTTGGGCAAAATTGTTCAAAAAGTTACCAAAAAGTTACCAAAAATTTTATCTTTTTAACATTTAATTTGACATTTTTGTGAACAAATTTGGTCATTTGGAATGAAATCGAGTAAATTTTCCTATTTTTTGAACATTTGTCCTAACTTTTTGGATCAAAATATCTCATTTTTAGCTCAAAAAAGTCAAATCTCAAAATTTTCCAAGTTTTTAAAAGTAAATTTGAGACAAAACTTGCCTAATTTTGTGGTTTATTGGCCAAGTTTTCCATCAAAATTTGAGTCAAATCCATCAAAATCTGATCAAAAGATAAAAATTAACAGATTTTGTATTAAGTAAAGCTATAAGGAGCATAAATTTTACGCAATAAAAATTCTTTTTAGATCTTTAGATCTTTTGATCTTTGCTATCAAGTCCTGTGTATAGAATAGAAGTCAATAATTCCATATATCTGTAGATAGATATATAAATAGTCACTCAAAATCACGATTTCTAGCCTCGATTGGAAACAAAATAAATAATAAAAGAGATTTTTTTTTGCTCCGAGTTGAACAATTTGAAGAAATGTGCCAATTAGAATAGAATTTAGAATTTAAATGATAATTTCCCATATAGAACTTGGATTCAGAAATTCAAATTCAAATCCAAATTCAAGATAAAAAATTGAAAAAAAGTGTAGTCTCCCATATACTACCATATAGATTTAGATAATGATTATGTACATGTAACGAGGGGTAGAATTACAAAGTAGAATACAAATACGTGACAAAGTAAATAATAATCTAGAAAAATGCCTAAATACACATTTTTTGATAGCAATAAATACATTGTTACTGACTTCTTATCTTTATATATGTTGGGTAGGTACTTATTTTATTTTATTTTTATTTCTAATTTCAATACGTATAAAGCCTCAGAAGCTTCAGAAGAGCTCAATATAATCAAAAGATCAAAAAAAAATCAAAAATTTATCCAAAATTTCATTAGGGATGAGGTAGATTAGGGATGAGTCAGAAAATTTTAAGAAATTTGGGCCCTTATTAAGGAAAAACTCAAGTGAGATTGACCCAAGTTTTGCATCAAAATTCCCCTACTTTTATGGTACCCTACCCTAATCAAAAATTTGTAAAATTGAGCAAAATTTTTTTCAATTTTTTATCAAAAAACGAGGTGCTAAATATAATTTTGAGTTCTAAAATTTTGCAAAAATTTCAAAAGATAGATAAGAATCTAGATCCAAATTTTGAAAATTTTTGAGAAAACGGACAAAATTGTGGAGATTTAAATGTTAAAATGCGAGCTAGTGTGTAGGAGCCATATATTAGCTCATGTCTATGAGATAATTGTGATTTCTTTTATTTCTCCAGAAATTTGCTTTTTTTCCTACAATTAAATATCTAAGTTGTTGTATCTTCTCTTCTGTATAAAGTACAGACCTTATGGAGTTTTTGTGGTTTTTATATTTTTTACTTTTTCGATCTTGAGAATTACCAGCCCCTGTTATTAACTCACATTTTCTACTACAGTACACAGAATACACAGATTATTTAATGATAATCACCACTAGACTACTCTTTATTCTCTACTCTATATACCTTACCTAGTGTATCTATATGGTTTATAAGCAAAGACAAATTTACAAAATAAAATTGAAATGATTTTACATTTAATAATAAGCTAACTTTACCAACTACCTACAGTATAGACAAGAACTACAGATTATGTATTACAAAAAGTAAAGTATATTAGTCCAGGCTCTTTATGGAACTTTTTATTTACAATTTACAATACTAATAGAGAGAATCAGAATCTAAAAATCTCTAATTTTGTAAAGTTTCTAAAAAGTCAAAGGTTGTATTAGGATTTCAGGTCTTTGCATGTTAAACCCCATATAAAGTCCAGAAAGCCCATTCCAAGACAATGATATCATTTTAATTGAAAAATATCCAAAGATTTTTGCCATTTTAAGGATGAAGTGTATGAATTCTATCTATGTAATGAAATTTTTTTTAGAGATTTCGAGGGGTACTAGTTTTCAAAATGTTGTTTAAATTAGCTCTAAAATTAAAAAATTTTAATTTTATTATCAATCAGTAAGTAGTAGGTAAGTACCCTACCTTATATAAAGGTATTTTATCTACCTATGTCTTTTTGAGATGATTTCGAAGTAAAGAACAGAAAATCTTTATTCAAAATTTTGATATTTTTATGAGCATTTTAAGCTGATCGGATCTAGAAGTCTCAAATTTGGTTAAAAATTCTAAAATTGAGTTCTTAAAAAGCGGAAGTTCTCATTTTTCCTAAATACAAATAACGAGCTGTAAAATTGTAAAATGTGTGAAATTCTTTTTGATAATTTTGATGAGTTAAATATCGAGATATTTAACCTTTTTTGACAATTTGAGTCTGATTCATTCGGTTGGGTATTTTATGTGAAATTAAATAGGAAATAATAATAATAATAATAATAATGAATGTCTGCACTTGAACTTTTTACTAAAAAAATTATTTGCCTATAGTAGATATATGTATGTATATAAAGCTCTAATTTCATTTTTGTTCATTTTGCTCAGATTTTTTCAAGATTTCTTAAAGAATGGGCAAAGTCGTGACTTTTTATTTCATTCTTTCTTTCTTGGCTCGATAATTATTAAACCTGACTTCAATTCAGCAAACAATATCACCACTATATACTTATACATACAGTACTATATTACTTATTATATTATATAGTACCAAATATTAAAAATAATTTACTATATAAGATACTGTGATGAGTAAAAAGTCCATTGACTTGCCCTCTAATTGAAATCAATATTGATGATATAATGGTTGTAATCATTCTACCTTAGACTGGGACTGGGATACTTTGGTAAATTTTTGAAATTTACTAATTGAAAAGTCCTATATAGTAAATCCTGGCATATGTAATAGACTTTAGACTATCAGTTTAATTAGCTCTTTGCAGATTTTTTTGAGATAATGCCATTTTGAAGGTACAATTGTGGTTTGTTCCTTGTCATTTGAAATAAATTGATAATTTTCTTTTCTACATTGCTTGTACTTGTAAAGTCAAATGGTAAATATCCCAAATAAAATTCATGAATTTTTCAATAAATTATTTAGATTATAGAGCACTTTTGTGTACATATTAAATTTTTTGATCTTTTTAGCAAAATTTCAATTTTTATTCAAAACACGACTTAACGAAATATTCAGATTTTTTTTCAGAATTTGACTTTTTTGCACTTTTCCATCCTTATTTTCTAATTTAGGAGTCAATTCTGTCTAAAATTTCGCTCTTTTTGATCGACTTTTTGATCTTTTGGATCAAAATTTTCATCTTTTAAATCCAATTTTTGAATTTTACTTTAGACATTTTATCCTTAGTCCAAATGACCTATATATAACCTATAGTAAGAATTGAGTATTGAGTATTGGTAGTATATAGATATAGTTGATGGTTCAAATTAATTTGATGAGTCAAACAAAGGGTTTCAATTCAGAGTCAGTTGATCAGATTTAATTGGTGACTTTGACTGACAAAAGCCAATAGCATTTCTATACCTATACATATTATTACTTATCCTTCTGTTCTCTATTATTTATCATATTGTTCAACAAATCATTCTATTTTCTTATATAAATCTCCATATTATTATATTGTAGATACTTCTAGTAAAGTAAGTACATAATAGGTATGAAAAAAGTGCCTCAAGATACTACAGATACTTGTGTCTCAAAAAATATAAAATTAAATTAAAACTCTCGTGCTGTGCCATCCTAACTATCCCATCCTCACCCCCACCAAGTACACAACAAAACAAATCTCGAGAAATAAAATTTAAAAAAATTATCCTTAATATTACAGATACAAAAGAGAGCCAGAGTCAAGGGGCAAATGTATCTATAATAATACAGCAAATTATGTTGAACTAAATATAAATACATAATATACATTATCTCTAGCTACAATTAATTCAAAGATACCTTTTTTTATACTCAGATACCCTGTATGTATAACAGTAGAACAATATTTGTATATTTATCCATTGGGGGCTCTTTCATAAAAGATAAAGAAGATGTTTCAAAGTATTTCAAACTTCAAAAACTCTTCATGATATAAGAGTAAGAGTCATGGGCCATGATATGATATGATGCCATGGGAAGATTTGAGACTCGGGTAATTAATATTTTCAAAATGTGAATATTAAAAAGTACAAAACGTGTCTCTACTTTTATTACCAGTCAATTATCTATGGCATATATGAATCAAGACTATCCCTACAAAAATCAAGTGTCAAAAGATACATTTTTTGAAAATTTCAAAGATACCTACCTAGGTTAGGTATCTAGAGGATAAAACTGCTCAAATTTACTCAGTTATTGAAATATTTGAGAAAATTTGAGTCTCTGAAAATAGACTATGAAAATTTTGGAAATTTTTTGAAAGAACTAAAAAACTTTGCAACTTTATAAAAATTTGGCGTAAATTACGAAAATATTTCCAATATTTGGAATCAAAATATGGAAATTTTCAAATTTTTTTGGATTTGATCAAGATGGTTTTTTAGCCAAAAAATTTGCAAAATTTTGATCTAGATGAATTTAGCAATCAAATTAAAATTCAAACAATTTTTGATCCAAATTTTCTTAAGATATGTGTGAATTGGATACTATGTATGTATATACTAGTAATGAATATATAGTGAGTGTATTTCGTCTTGTTTTTAAGGTTAAAACGAATTCAAATTAAATTTTTTAGATATTCTATCTTTGGTTCATATGATCGTATCTATCATGTATTAATTTTGATTTTGAAGGTCTAAAAAACTGGGATTAGTAATTGTAATCTATAAGATAGGTATTGGAAATAATTGATATCGAAAATCGATTGAGATACATATAAACAGTACATTGACACTGAACTTGAAGCCCAAAAGTACATATCATAAAATTATAATTGCATCGCATCCAAATTCGAAATCCAACCAATTTTTTTTTCAAATAAATTCGAATTCGAATGAATATAATATAAGTACCTTATAGTAGTAGTAGTAGAGTAAATAGTATAGGATAATAAGTATTTAGATAGGTATTTAGTAATATGGGATTCGATTGAGATTTTTGTGAAATGAAACTCATTTCGATTTCGATGATTATATGAGGAGAGGTGTATTTATCTGTAATAATAATGACCGCAAACTTTGAGTTTTTTTTTCTACTTCTTCTTCAAAAGCAAAAGATAATCTTGGCTTGGTTAGAGCAATTATCTTTCTCACTTGAATACCTATACTACATACATACACACAGTACTTACAAGTAAACATACACTTATCTATTGAAATCTTTACATTTTTACAAAAATTTACCAAATTTTTCTAAATATTTACAAGGGAAGTGCAAAAGATACTTTCAATAAAATAAAAAATCCAAAAATCGGGAATTTTTTTTTTCAAATTCTAGAAAACAATTTCTAGAATTATCATTATTTTCAAAATTACATGAGAAATTACAAGAGATCGACTGTCGAATCTTGCAAAGGAAGTATGTAGTGTAAATTAAAAAGCGCGATTTTTCAAAAATTTTTAGCTCTTTTAAGTATCTTGTACGAGTATTATCTAAATTTCCCACTTAAGATACTAAAATGACCCCTTAAATGACCCCCAAAACTTGGATTTTCTAAATAATACAGAAATCTAGATATATTTGGTATCCAGATAGGTCTATTTAAAAGAAAATTTTTGAAATTTTCGAAAAGTTACAAGTTAAAATTATATATTTTGAAAGTAGGTATTAAATCCAGATTTCTAGAATTTTTAAGAAATTAGGTTTTTTTTTCCTAAAAAGATGTTCTTTAGGAATCACAGTGAAAGTGAATCTTTGCTTGTGAGTATTATAAGGCAGTGTATAGTCTCAGGTTTAATTTCCCTAGGTCTGTAATTCACCTCTGTAATTAATAAAAAAAGCAAAAAAGACGCTTCTCAAGAAAGATACTTTGTTCTAAGGCCTAAGCTATAGCTAGCTAAGGATAGTCATAATAATTTGAGTCTGGCTCCAGCCTTAACGATTAGTCATCCATTTTCATTATTATTTTATAAACTTATAAACTTATATTATTATGGGACTTATCAGACCTTACGTACTTACTATACAGATACAGAAGATACTTTATTATAAGTTTATATGAGACTTATTAGAGAAATTATCAGCAACTTTACCTTATACATATACTAAATCCCTATGTATCCAGGATAGTATATGAGTATATTGAAATTAGTATATTATAAGGTCGTGACGAAGCGTCGAGGCGAATCTTGGGATCTAACGTCTTTATAATTATTGTCTTCGGAAAACTTAATTGACTTGTTATACTTACAAAAAAAAAAAATAATTCAGTCGAGTTCGACTCGATGGAGAAAACCAGAACCAAATTAAGGCCTTAATCCTTACAAACACTACCTATATACCCTTAAAGATTATTCATCATTACTATTACACTTACAACATAGTCATAGTGTACTATCATTATTATGTAAAATACTATTAGTAATCATCATTAAAAAGTACACTTTTTTTTATCGACCAACTAGAGAAAATAAGCAAAATGAAATTTTTTAAGCAAAATTTTAGTCAAATTTTCAGTCAAATTTTTAGCTTAGGTTAGAACTTTGTGTTTTTGACTAGAATAATGGTAGATTGGGGATAGTTAGGACAGGTGATTTTAAAATTTAACATCCAGTTTTACATAGTATATTCGGCTTTCAGGCCTTTGCATGATAAACCTCGTAGATATAAGTAAAGAAAGCCCAAAGATATCCTATGTTTGAGAATATTTTGGCTATCTTTACGTATACTGATATAATAGACATATATGTAAAAATCTCAGATCAAGATGACAATTGGTTTAGGGGAAAAAGTATGTTTAAATCTAAAAAACGTTTCTAAGCTATCCCTAATCAAATCTGTACCCTTAAAAAAAGTATGAAAATCGCCATAATATTAGCATAAAAATTTTAAATTGAAATCGCCATTCGAAAATTTTTTACTACAAATTTTGTCAAATTTTAGAAAAAGTTCCATTAACTCTCTTTTATTGTACTTTTCAGAATTTTGCAAAATTTTTGGATAAATTTTCCAATATTTTAATTTTTTGTCAAATTTGTCGATTTTCTCTAAGCCCTGTATAATTATAGGTGAGTTTGAGTAATTTTGAATTTATTACCAAAAAATCTCTGAAAAAGTTGAAGATTTTAATGTTCCAAAAAGGGTAATAATGAATGAATGCGTAATTATTGTATAAGAGGAGATTAGATTAATACTTTTTTTTTTTTTAACTTTTATAAGAAAAAAAAAATTATTATAAATTCATGATGTAGTACAATAGGTAGGGGTGATTATAGAGGAGTTGGGCTGGGGCTGATTTTTTTTAATGCCCTTTTTTCTGCTGCTGATGATTTAATGGACTTGAATTGACTTTCGGTGAGATTAAGGAGGATAATAAATTTTATGGCATTTTTACTTCATTTCATACTTTACTTACCTACTTGCTTTATTATTCAATATAGTACATACTTATACATTATAGAACCTACTAATATTACTAGTATTGTACATGAGAGATATTTTAAGAAAGTGTTTTCCATTTTACTTGTATCGACAAGCAAAAGTTACAAAAAGTCATTAAAATTTGCTGACAAAATTTGAAGAACCTCAAAATCTTTAGAATCTTTTCTTGTCAAATTCGAATTTTGGCAAAGTTTTTGACCTTACTTTGAGTTGACCTAGAGGGTTGAAATATATTCGAAGACTCGATAGGAAACTCTAGACATTTGCAAAGTTTATAAAAATTTGATCTTGGGGTTATTTAATGGTCTTTATGGCCTTTATAGATATGAGGTTTAACATGTTAAATTAGGCCTAAAATCCGAATATACGAGTATCCTTTGAAATTTATAAAATCTCAATTGATTTAGAGCCCTGCTTTGTCAAATAAACCTATTAATAACTCTACATAGTGGTTTCAATTTTGAAATCCTAGATTTCTTATTATGTATATGAAATAAACGAGGATTTCACATTTCAAAATAGGATAAGAATCCCACTATAAGAATAAGATTTAAAATGTTTGTTATCTAATTAAATTTTTAAAAGTTATTGAAATATAGTTATTGAAATTAGGAGGATTTAGAATCAAAAAAATGCTTTTTTTTTGCAGATTTTTTGAGAAGAGTATTTGTTTACTTGTGAATATAGTGATCTGGTTATAGTGATAAATAATATTAGATATATTGCAAAATTCGGTTGAATATTTATTGAAAGAATTGGATTTTTTCCTTTCTTTCTCTCAATAGGACTGAGGGGCTGACAGTCGGTGAATAAATATTAAGAAATTGAATTTAGAGATGTAAAGAGAAAAAATTGAATCGATTTTTACATTTCTCTCAAATACTTACTTACTATATTAGAAGAAGATAGATAAATGATATATGAGTATGGGTGGCAAAATAAAAAGAAGAATAATAATAAGAATACTTAATACATTTCCTATACTCATAGACTTATACATTATAGAGACTCTGTGTTTGGAAGAAGAGGTGTGCATTATAACAATATTATAACCAAGTGTGTAATGTATGAATAGATTGGGCAAAAATATGAACAATATCGGTCAAAAAAGCTCGAAAATTATCTAAAAAATTCTTAAAATTTTGACAAATACACTATATACATACATGACTAGATAGATGAGCTTTTCTAAAATTAAATTTTATCGAAAATTTCAATATCAAGGATTTTTGCCATTTATACCGTTTTATCGCCATTCCTAAACCGAAATCAAGTGTAAGTTACCTTAAGTAAAT
Organism: Nanhermannia cf. coronata Gr-Ori-00579; assembly: GCA_034699045.1. Classification (NCBI taxonomy): domain Eukaryota; kingdom Metazoa; phylum Arthropoda; class Arachnida; order Sarcoptiformes; family Nanhermanniidae; genus Nanhermannia; species Nanhermannia cf. coronata Gr-Ori-00579. Next base: position 45,059 of record JAQIXA010000188.1, on the reverse strand, counting down.
GTGTGATAAAAAAAATTTCAAAAATTTGAATTTCGCGCGGAAAATGCCCTTGCGTAGCTGGGCTTAATGCTAGTATACGAGTATAAGTAGGAAATGACCGAAATCTAGGATTTTAAATTAAAAATCGAGATAAGTTTACAAATATTATTAATAATATTTGAAATATTAATAATATAAGAGAGACTTCAATTGGCCGAACTAAATTTCATTTTTGAGATCAAATTTTAACAATTTTAAAATTTATTGACTTGAAAACGGTGAAATTTTTCGAGATTTTTTTTTTTTTGAAAAACCGAGCTAATGTATGAAGTAGGGTACCTAATGTAAGTAGGTATGTGAGTGTGAGTGTAAGTAATAGTTAAAAGTAAAAGATTTGGTTGAGTAAGAACACAATAGAGTCAGTTTCTATCTCCTCTCTGGTATAAATTGTATATTTTTACTTTATATCTACCTATATAGGTATGTATTACCAAATGCTTTATTGACTAATCCGAGAAATGGAAATTGAACTTTTCCTCATAAATACACCAACTATTGATATCCGCACACTTGTGATTTTACTCAAATTCCAAATTATCAGAGAAAATTTGGTCAAATTATTCAAATTTTGCAAATTTTTGAGTTTTAGGTTAGGTTACCTATATTATGATGTTTAAAATATCTTGAAAATAGGTTACAAAAATTTTTAATTATTTTTCAAATTTGAATCCTAATCTGTTAAGATAGTGGAAAAATTTGTTTAAAAATTTCTAAAAGTTTCATTAACCATTTTGTAAATTGAATGTAAAATTTTAAAAGTTGGTCAAAAGCAAAAAGTTACCTTACTTTCAATTTAAATTTAAATTTTTTCAATATATATGTATTTGCAAAAAGTCTTAATTTCAAGTTTAAACTAAGGGAATTTTGACATTATTTCTTCTGGATAGCTTACGATGATAAACCAGATTTTGTTTACAAAGTTTTGAATCCATATCGATCTAGAAGTTGTAAAAACATCTCTTGAAATTTTTAAAGATACTAAAATATTAGCACATTTTTCATAATCCCTATGAAATGTGAAAAATTGACAAAAAAAATCAAAATTTTGAATTCTGATACTTTAACTTGTATACAAGGTGTCCTATACTCGTATGTGCCCTATTAAAAACGTGTGTGTGTGTCTTCAAAGGATTTTGTGAAATTCTGTGGACTTTTTAAAAAAAGATTATTCTCTTATCAAACTACATAAGAATATGAGTATCATAGGGGTATATAAGGGATAGTTCTGAAATAGATTTGAAATTTTGACAAAGTATTTTCATTCGTTATTTTGACCTCTTTTCTAGCCAGGTAAATTGAAATTGTGGACTAAAACTATTCGATCCCATTATACGATATTAAATGTAAAGTTCACATCAAAGTCGACATTTTTTGGCAAATTTTTTTTGGCAAATTTTTGGTCAAAGCGAATACCTACTGACCTAAAAGGTCAAATAAAATGTTATTTTCTATTCTTGTAATGCATTAGATATATTCATGACTAAATCCAGACTAAAAAGTAATGGTTTTTACATTGTATTATAAAAAATCGTATTACAAAAGCCTGTCATTTGACCTTTTAGGTCAGTATCTGTCCGAATTGTCCACAAATTTTGTGTAAAAATGTCGATTTTGATGTCAACTTTACATTTAATATAATGGGATCGAGTAGTTTTGATATGCAATTTCAATTTACCTGGTCAGAGTATCTTGGTTATCTCTAAATTTATATAAAAAAAGGTTAAAATTTCAACTGGATTAACCGAAAATATTGTCTTTTGAAAAAGTTTCCAAACTATCCCTAATCTACCCCTAATATGTATTTACAAGTATGTATAAGTAGGTAAAGAATAGAAAAAATTTGAAGATAGAAATTGATATAAGTAGGTAGGTAGATGTGGATTCGATTCGATGAATTCTTCGGGGAAGTCAAAGTCACAAAAATACAATTTTTTTTTCTTGAATTCGATTCGATCTTCTCAAAAGGTTCTTTTTTTGAGAGAAAATTTTTTTTTTCTAGATTTCTTCATCGATATAATAATGGGCTCAAATGTTTGTTATGCAAAACAGGATTTCTTTATTTCATTTTCAGAATTTCTATCAATTTCTTCTATACATATAATAGGGTACTTACATAGTATATCAGTACCCTACTGTATAAGTTCAAATCCCTCTGGTTCAGTCTTGATATATTTTATATACCTACCTAGTGTATTTAGGTAGGTAATAGATATAATGGATTCTCATCATCGAGTTTTTTAGCTCTGAATCAATAAATAGAATTTTAGAATAGGAAAAATATATTATTATTTTTTTTCTATAACTTTAACTTTTTTTCTAATATTTACATTACCTTTCATATGTCAATACAGACTAGTTTAAAAATCTATTTTCAACGCTAACTAATGTGGGATTTTGGGACCTAACTACAGTAGTATACATGGATATCTGTAGAAAATCTTTTCAAATAAATTGATTCGAAATTTTTCATAAATATTTACTTACTTATCTATCTGTAGTCTGTAGTGTATCTGTAGAATTATACTCAATTCTAATCAATTTGAAAAATCTGATTTCTTTCGACTTAAAGCCTATACTCGTATGTATGATATGAATAGATTTTAAATAATTCAAAATTAGGCAAATTTTACAAGGATTTTGACACCTTCAAGAAAACCATGTAAATCAGACTTTGTCCAAATTTCTAGAGCTTCTGAGGTCTAAAACTTTGATATTTTTATCCATTTATTTCTTATTGTAAGTACATACAATAATAGGGTACTTATAAGTACCCTACTCTATTTGGGAAAACTATTTAGGTCGATATTTCAAATCAGAGGATTCTAATTTTTCTCAAAAATTTTTTGTCAAATTTTGCATCAAAATTCATATTTTAGAACTATTTAAGATACCCCCAGTAAAGAGTCTGAACGTTATAAAAGGAGCCGTTAATAAGAGGGGCCGTTATAGTGAGATTTCATGAAAAAATCAAGTAGATAGGGTTTGCTGCCGTTATAAAGTGTTATTTAAATATCACTTTTCGTGAATTTTTAAATCAAAAATGTGACCCTTTTAAGCATATTTGCCTCAAAAAAAAAATGGAAATTATCAAGAGAAATGAATGAATCTTGAGTTTTAATAAAAAAACTAATCATCTAAATAGCACCTGGTCTAATCATAAGGTCTGGATAAGTTGAGCATTAAGTTACCTTTATATAAACTGGTATCAGTAATTAGAATCAGTAAGTAAGTAAGTAAGTAAGTAAGTAGGGTATTTTAGATTCAGTTTTATTACCCCTCATAAGGACTGTACTAAAGGCTTGTTAGGTATTTAAAACCTCAGGTTTATTATTACAACTTTTTTTTCTACAAATTCTCTGATAAGATAACCACTTAAACTTAAATACATACATAGTCATAGAATGGTCAAATAATTGACATTTTCTATACCTACAGTATACTTCTATACTTCTAAATTCGAAATTATAAAATTCGAATACTCAAATAACTAATAGGTATTCTGTATAATACTAGAAGTAGTTGTATACAGAATACGATACAATGATACTTTTATGAAAAAAATTCTGGAATACCAATGTTTATACACTAATCAAACGAGTTTTATAATCCCCCAATATAATTTACAAAATCTGACAAGTAAACCCATACAAATGTCAAAAACTTCTAATAAAAGGATATCTTTTGTATGTATAATACTAGGCTTTAATCAACTCACTAGAATTGATTATTAATTGGGCGAGCAAAGCGATGAAGCCATCTCAAGTTGCCCCATATACCGGGTCAAAGGTCAATTTTTTGTTTAAATGCATGTTAAATTCGGGATCTCCGTCATCGATAACCCCTATAGCCACTTAAACCCCATTTTTAATTTTTCCCATTTTTCCCATTAACATGGGGGACCCTTAAAGGGCCCCATGACCCCAAGGGGTGAAGCAATCTGAATTTTTTTGAGCATGCACAACTAAACCCTATAAGGGTCCTTCATACCAAGTTTGGTTAAAATCGGTCGAGTTATGCCGCGAACAGGCAGACTGACAAAGTGCAAGCAAAGTTGAATAGTAAGGGATCGCTTCGCTCGCCCAATTATGCAGGACTTTTTGGCTTTTATTTTAAATCAAGTTCAAATTGCAAAGGCCTGAAAGCCGAATATACCCTCAATATGTACCTATACTCAATTATCATTCAAATTCAAGATTTTTTGTAATTTTCTTGAAATTTTTGATCACCGATCAAATTTTAGATTGATAATTTTAACCAAAATTTTTACTAAAAGTTCATGGAAATGTCGCACTAAATTTAAATTTAGTAAATTTTTTTTTGAGATTTGAGTAACTTTACTTGTTTATTAGTACCAAAGTCAGATAGAGAATTTAAAATTTTTTTCTATAGACGATGTTTGTGACTTTTAATTATTCGGTTTGGTAGGAGTTTTAGAGTATTTGAGTATTTGAGTATTTGTATGGTTGGTTGAAGGTGTTGGTTTCAATTCAAATGACTCCTGTTTTTGCTCCCCGAGAGTTTAAAAGGTCATACACAAATACTTCAAATTACCATATGCACATTGTACTCGTACCCTACATACATACGAGTAGAATAGATAGGGATAGGGTAGGTACTTGGATATACAAAAATTAAAATTATAATGAATAAAAGGGTATTATTATGGTTTAGAGATTTTATTACAGTATAGTATATATAAGGCTTGATCCAAAGGGGTAAAAAAAGGGTTGAGCTGTAGGTATGCGGCTGTTTAAGGGTCTCCTCTTTAGCTCGCTTTTTTACACAAATTTTGATTAAAAATTTCTCCAATTTCTATCATTTTCAACCAAAATTTGAAAGATTTTTACTAGAAAATTACCTGTAATCCTTTATTGTGCGAGCACCTACTATTCAACTTTGCTTGCACTTTGTCCGTCTGTATGTATGTCTGATTGTTCGCGGCATAACTCGAAAACTACTTGACCGATCTTGACCAAATTTGATATGAAGGACCCTTATAGAGTCTAGTTGTGCATGCTCGAAAAAATTTCAGATTGCCCCTTGGGGTCACGGGGACCCTTTAAGGGTTCCCCATGTCAATCATATGGGAAAAATCAAAAATGAGGTTTAAGTGGCTATAGGGGTAATCGACGACGGAGATTCAGAATTTGATATCCGTTTGACCCTGGAGTTGACCATTGACCCCGAAAAATGGGGTGACTTGAGAAGTTTTCAACACTTTGCTCGCACAATTTATAATCAACGTGAGTTGATTAAAGCCTAGTAGGTAATTTATTAAGGTGTTTAAGTTTTTTTTTCTAAAATAAATTAATTTTCGAGCTTTTTATCTGATGGTTAAAGTGTTAAAAATTCAATTCTATTCTCAATTTTTTATTCTATTTTAACTGACATGCATCTCAATGCACAAGGCATGTACACTACGGAGTAGTATTAGTATACTAGTACGTAGTATTAGGGTATGGTTGGTTTTGTATAATAATGAGCTTATCTCCATTGTCACAGGACCAGTGGAATTGTCGTTCGAGTTCTTTTTTGAATTTTAATTAAGAAAGTAAACTTTTTTTTTTCTAAAAAAACCTTACCTATATATCGTATTTACTTATTAAGCCCTCACAAGTAACAATTCTCTTAAGTCACATAAATCTCAAAATCAGAGAATTTACTCTTTTTTCTTATATTTCTTATTTCCAGGTAAATAGTCCAAAATTTTGCAAAATTTGATCAAATTTTCTCATTTAGATCGAGTCAGTTTTTGTTAAATTTAGGCCTAAAAGGATATCTTGGGTTTTAATGGACTTTCAGCCCTTTAGATGAGCTTTTTATCAAGTTTTTCCTTTTTAGGCCAATTAATGAAAAATTCGTAAAAATGTCGATTTTTTACGAAGTTTTGACTACTTTTCTTCTTAAATATTTTTCTATTCAAGTTCTTTCTTAAGATTCTACAAATTTTTAGTTAAATTTTAGTTTTTATCCATTACTTTGTGTCCAATTTTGCTTAATAAATGACTTTGAACTTGACTGTCTCTTTACTTGCCTAGTTCATCTTCAATACAAATAAATGTATAATTCTTGATGGGTGGTTTCCCATTTTAAAAAACTATCCTCGGATAGATTTTGAATTTGAAAGAAGAAGAATAAGAAGAATGAAGTATTTTTCCATCGATTAGAATCAGTAGAAGTAGAAGAATATAAGTACCCTGCCCCTTACCAAATCCCACTACTTAAACTTAAAGATTTTCAATTTTCAAAGAAGGACAGTCAGGAATACAATAGGATTCTACAGGGCAGGGTTTCTCTTATACTTATACTTATACTTAAGTAAAGGTATAAAAAATAATTTAAGAAAAAAATTGAAAAAGGGGACTTGTCAACTCTATTAATGAGCCTGGTGGGTTCATTTCATAGAGAGAGAGAGAAAAGTCAGTCAGTCAAAAAAAGGGACAAGTCTTCTTCTATCCTCATTTTTGATCTCATCAGAGATTTTAAATTTTAATGTCTTGAGAATCATCTCGGGAAAAATTTTTAATTTTTCAAGGTGAAGGGTGAACCTTTTATTACATATCAGTATATGTATCTCGATTTACAAAATCTTTTCAAGATCACATATTCCAACTTTAATACTGTCAAAATACGGTATTTGACAGTTCAAATATCTATTGATATCACATTTTTATAATTTTTAACAATAATTACGCCAAAAATTGTCATATTTTTAGAAATTTTGCTAAAGTCACCAAAAAAGTTCACCATTATTGGAACCTCTGGATTATAAAAAAATTGATTTCATTTTTCATTTTTCATTTTTTAAGGAAAGTTTTAGGATCTAGTGCTCTAAATTAGTCTGGAAAAACCAAATTTTAGCCTTGTTTTTATATGATCACTATATGGTTTTTCAGAACTGAAGCAAATGATACCTTATTCAGTTTCTTAAATTTTTGAAATCGAGGATTTTAATCAAATCCTTCAATTTTTGTCTTCAATTTCACAATTTACAGAATTTCAACTCCTTATTTACTTTTTCTTTTGATATTTTGGACAAAATTTCATTTTAGATATACCCTAATTGCTGGTTGGAGTATCTGAATTTGTAAATTTTCTGACACAGTATTTAAAAGTATTTAAAATTTTAGAGCAAAATTTTGAAAAACTGAATGATTTCACAATTAGATACTTTTATGATATTTTTGTTTTAGGAAAAATGTCCAAGTTTTAAGAGGGGATCTCAAAATTCCAGCAGCTACTTATTAATTATGAGCTTAAGGAATTTATCCAGTTTTTTCAAGACCTCATGAAAGAAAAGAACTCATAATCAGATTCAGATTCAGAGTAGAAATTTGAGGGGTTTTTACAAATTATTACCTTTATACTAGTAGTATTAATAGTATATGATGTAGATAGGGGTTTTGAAAAGAAGTATAAAATGAGTTATGTTTTTGAAAATTAATAAATCTGCATAAGTTCGAGTGTAGAATGTCTAATTAAAAAAAATTTCAAAAGCAGAGCATTTTTCCTCTACACAAAAAGTGTTAATTGGATTAGCAAAGTGATTAATTTCCACTCACCTTTCAAGTACCCCAAACTACCTACTACTACTACCTGTTATTAAGCCCTAGGCATTCAAATATTATCTCATTTACATTTTTTATCATCAGCCAGCTGAGTCTCGGTATTATAACCATACAAGTTTTCAAAAATCTTTGTTTTTTATTTCAAATTTCAGATTTCAGACTCAGGAAAGGTTCACATGATTATCCAGCAAAGTTCACAAATGTGTTAATTTGAAGCTCTAAACTTCCAAAGTTTGAGAAAAAGTAAGTTTTTATTCTGTTTTTTTGCTTTTTTATAGGTTAAAATGCCATTTGATAAAGAAATTTTAAGAAATTTTTGAAAATTTTCTTGAAATTTTATGAAAAAAGTCAATTTAGCCAAGTTTTTAAACCTTATCTAGTGCTTAATACCTCTTTTAATCTATGTAGAAATACACATAAAATCATAAATTGGCAAAAATTAAAATTTTGCATCTTGATTAGAACAAATTTGACGTTTTTCAAGAAAATTAAGCTTGTCAAGGCCAGAAAGTCCATTATAACTACGAAGTATAACCTTTGATATCCTTTGAAACAAGTCTCCGAATCATTCCTAATCTACCCCTATTTACATCAGCAAAAATATAATCTTGAACAAAGAAACTCGGGCTTTTTTAAAAAATTCAGGATTTTGAATCGAAAATGCTTATTATATTAAGTGATAAAATGGATTAAATAGTACGAGACTCTGGAGTATTTTGGCACTAGATTTTCAGCGCTTTTTTAGCAAAATCCAGCAGAGGTAGGTAGAGGTATTAAGCAGGTACTTTACGCTTGCAAAATCCAAAAAAATAAAACTCGAATATAAAATGTTCTGATCTTGCTCTCTACCTAATCTTGAAATACAAATGGGAAAAATACACGAGGATTTTGACTACTGAAAGTACTAGTAGTATAAGGTACTTGTATAAAGGCATTTCCTTTTGCACAGCCTAAACGAGCCAATCTCAGCCAAGCCGGTATAATTCCCATTCAAGATTCTCAAGACCAAAAACTGAACACAAAAATCAAAGTTTTTTTTTTTTGAGAATCTCAAAAAAGGGGTTAAAAAAGACTATTAAAAAAAAAGACTCTTTTGTTCTTCAAATTACGAGGGATTAAAGGGTTGTGGGAAATGATTTAATAAAATTTGAACCTACATCTTTATAAGGCTCATCATAAGTATAAAGGGATATACAGGGTAGGCCAAAATTTAACAACTTTCAAAATTATTCTTAAAATTAAACAGTTTAAAATTTCAAATAGAATCCAGCAAGACGCTCAACTTTAAGATTTTTTGGCTAAATTTTAGTGGTTTATAAAATTTATCGGCTTCATATAAAAAAATTATAATTTTATTATGGTAAAATTTTGGTTAAAAATGTAATTATTTTTTAAATTTTAAGTCAAGTTTGCCAAATTTTGAGGTTTAGATTTAGATGTATTAATTACCAGTAGTTATTTTGCCTAGAAGTTTTATATTTATATCTAGAGATATTCTCAAACAAATCCGAAAATAGTGTCCAAAATACTCCAAAATCAAAATTCAAAAATGTTTCCGAAAACTATGTATAAACTACGCAATTAATATTAGTAATGAGAAGTAATAAGTTGAAAAAATAAAGCAAAAATAGACTTTTTGAAGGACCCTGTATATTACTGTATGTGTAATGTAGAGATAGTTAACACTCTGTCCCTTCAGGGTTAGGCAGACACACCCAATCTCTTAAATTTATCCCTTCAACTCAATCACTATACTCGTACTTGGAGAAATGTCCAGCTCCAGCTAAAAAAATCTCAGATCAAGTACAGGTACAGGTAGGTACTTATATGAGTAATAATACCGTAGTCATCATTTTCTCAAGATTCTCAAGTTTAAGTAGGGCTAAGCCTTAAGTACTCTACTCTGATAAAATTCTTAAGCTTTTCCTAAAAGATTTAATTAAACCTCTTGACTTGACTTGACTTAGGATTAATTAGACCCCTTGACGTATGTATGGACCAAGAATTAAGTAATTATTATTCAGAGATTATTCAGAGATTTTGGGCTGGGTCCTTTTTTACCCTTAAAAATATACACTTTCATTAAAAGTAGAATCAGATCCTTATATCCTTATAGATACCTAAAATGTGATCTAGTATTTAGAAAATGGGCCAATTTATTGTCACAAACTTGTTAAAAAAGTCTAAATTGAATTATATACTCTTTGTTCTATTCAAAATCCATAAAAAATCTCATTACCACTGGCCATACTAGAAAAAAATCTCTAAAATTAACCTGCAAATATGTCATTTTTGGATAATTTGTCAAAAATTAGTTCATAGGTACTTAATTATAATTACAGTAAATCAATTTTTTATCAGAAATAGATTCATTCGAGTTACTATTCAATCAAATTTTCACAATTTTTTTATAAATTATCTGAGTAAAATTGTAGCATTTAAAAAAAATAAGAAATATTCAAATTTTTCTTAAATCGAGCCAAGGATAGAGCTTTCAGGCTCAGGCTCAGGCCTTTGAATGTTAAACCTCATAAAGGCCCGAAAGCCCATATGAACCCAAATATATCCTTTTAGTTGTCTTTAAATACTACATATCGGTATCTACAGTTGAAATATCCCAATTTGGACTTTTTTTTGAAGAAAAACTTGAAAAAATTGTAGGATAATAAATAAGAATCCTTGTATCTACACTATATTCAATCGTTATAAAGAATGAGACTTATCAGGGTTGACAGTTATTTCTCATTTAAAAAAATAAAGTCAAATTACCAGTAATAATTAGTCCTCTCTAGATACAGATAGATCCATTGAAATTTGATTCATAAAATTGCCAATATGTATTTGAAATTCTGTCTATAAAATGAAATGTAAAAATGACCAAATATCAAGATTTCAATCATAAAAAACCTCTGAAAAGTGATCAATTTACCCACATACATACATTACATTACATATGTGATATATCATATTAATGGATTTTTTGTAGATTTAAGAGAGGGGGGACATTCGTCACATTCGATCGAGATCCTCAAAGGTCTTATAAATAAATATCTTTGAATATCATTTCTACATACTACTCTGAGTACTACTCTGACTAGTTATATAAGTTGTAAAAAAAGGGTTCTACTACTCATTCTACTCTGTAGGTACATACCTATCAAATAATATTTCTCTTTAAAAACTCAGAAGATGAGCTCCTTCAGAAAAAATATATACAAAAAAAGATAGGGAAATTATCGATTTTTTTTTCTTAGATATAAAAAAACTAAAAACTTTTCTCTCTCCTACTTTTTAGCATTAAATTCTGAGAGCTTGTTAGTAAAATCTTCTCTTTTTTTTGGGATGAAGTATTCGAACGAAGCACCTTCAAATTTGCGCAATCTCCTCTATTACATATACATACATACTTGTATTAGACTCTGTATTGTATAATATGGATAAAAAATAAATATAAATATGGGGACATGTATGCTTTACAATGAGTTTAGTATATTTAAGAGCCAGGGTCTACTAAGGTATAGGACATGAAATATTTTAAATTGAACACCGACATCCCCCCCTTTTTTTACTTTTTTTTTTCTTTCTCTTTCTCACCCGGGTTGTTCGGCTGATTCGGGTTGGAGAAATTTGGAGATTTGGAGATTTTTTTTACTAAAGCAAAATAAAAAGTAAAAGTGCTCATAAGAGAAGAGAGAAATTGAGATATATGCGTATGCGTATGTGGATATTTAAAAAATATCAACGTGGACACTGTAGTAGGATACATGTCGAAATTCAAAATATCAAAAAAAAAAAATCAATTTTATAATACTGTTATTAATGCCAAAATTTTTAAAAATTGGAGAAAATTGGGCAATTTTAGCTAAAGATCGAGAGCCAAAAAAAAACTTTCTAAAAAATCAGAAATTAAAGGTAGATATCAGTAGTTTAAAAGACGAGAAAATCTTTAAAAATTTCGAAAATTATACTTAAATATGACCTGAAAATGTTCAGGACACCTGAGAGAAAATAAAAAAAATAAAAATTATTCTACCCTAAAATGTCCAGCAAATTCTAAAATTATCAAAAATTGAAGAAAGTTAAGTAAATGGACCTGAAAATGTTCCAAAACACCTGAAAAAAGTCAAAATTTTGAAAAAATTATGGAATCTCAATTAAACAGACCAGCAGAAGCAGGATTATCTACTACTAAATTTCATTCAAATTTTAAAAATTTAAGAAAAAATTTATCCAAAACTAGACAAGCAGAGCCTTAAAAGCTTACAAAATTTTGATTTTACATATAATTTTATACACTATCTACAGCTATAAATACACCAAATGGTTTAAACTAGCTCTAAATTTGTAAAAAAAATTTCAAAGTAGATAGCTGGTCGATGTATGATAGAATTTTTGGATCATTTTGAATTTTGGCTTTAGACGGAATGTCCAGTGTAAGCGACTCTTATGAGTCGCAAGTATTTAGACTCAATTTTTATTTTATATTTTAAGAAATTTTAAGCAAAAAGTTCATATGCAGACTCTTTCAATATCCTTACTGCTTACTAGGGTACTACTCTAACTAGAGTAAGTATATGGGCCTTAATATGTATTTAGAACTACTTTGTAAACTTTGTAGATCTCATATGAGGATTTTTTCCCCCTTAAAAAGTACTGTACTGTACTGAGTGCTGGTATTAGAAGTATACTGTAGGAGTATATGGCTGAATCAAAAATGCTTTGAGGGGTTAATAAAAAATTGAAGTCTGAAGATTCTTATATTTTTATATTTTTATATTTTTATATTTTAGACTTGTGTTTTCTATTCTATCTGATGTATGTATTTGATATACACTAATATAATGCTTTATTTCACTCATATGAACCTTAGTATCTATAGTATAAGTATGTATATGGGTTTTTTTTTAGTTTTTTTCCTACTTCTTCGAAGGGAATTTGATTAGATCGATACTTTTTGGGGCTTTTGGGGCATTTTGGGGTAATACATCTTCGTATATTATTTCTTATTTCAAGTTTGAAGTCTCCAATTCACAATTTCATATTTATGTATGTTTATTTTTCAATACTCGAAAGTATCATATATGAATGATATAGGAGTAGGGTATATGAGATAGGTTAAAAAGACTGTGAAATCATCCAATATTTATGATCCTGCTTCTGCTGGACAATTGGCTAAAATAAGTAAATTATCACCTATTTTTGACAAATTTTGATCAGAATTTTGCAAATCTATGATTCAAAAATGCTCTTTCGTAACTTGAATGGAAACAGAGCCTTAAAAATTGCAAAAATTTTGAAATTTGCAAAAAAAATTTAACTTTATAGTCAATACTAATTACTGATTGTCTCATTCTTATCCCAATTTTCAAATTGAAATCCTTCCTAATTATCATTCATTTAATAGCAATGCGATGATTGCTAAAATAAAATTTGAGTAAAGAATACCACTAATAGTAAATGAATATAAAATATCTCAATTTTTGAGCAAAAAACTGACTTAACTTTTAAGATACTCTGAATTTCTATAAGAAATTTTTGACTTTTCAAATGAGACAGTATTTAGAAAAATGTGTAAATTTCAGGAATTTTTCATAGTTATTTAATTTTTTCAGGATTTTCATAGTGGTATTATTTCCTCAAAAATCAATGTTATAGAACCCTAGTTTCGTAATGTACATAATCAAATGGTCAAAAAAACTAACTTTGGGTTGAAAAACCTTCAAATATTTTGCAAAAAAGTCCTTTTAGATTTTTGCAAGATGACATTGATTTGATTTCTATTATTCTATTTTTGTAATGAGGGTGTCCAGCAAAAGGACTATATAGTAGATACTACTACTGTGTCTGTGAGACTATTGATGATTACTTAAATTAAAATTTATACTTATAGTAATCTACCACCAGCTAAGCAAAACCTCAGAATCAGAATTAACTACTCCACCACCAAAAGCAAAGCAAAAGTATGATCTCATCATTTTTTCTCAATTTTTTGCATCTCATCCAGTCAGTCATTAATACAGAGCTAAACACTAAATACAAAATAGAATACTTACTTACAAGATAGGGCTTTTCTATATGTATGATGTTTATATGATGAAATCCCCCCTTACGATTTTATTCACTTTGATTCGCCTTAATCGATTTCAAAGCCTTAATTACTCACTTTTTTTTAACACCCCCTCTCCAAATCTAAACTTGGAGTATCTGTAGATAGAGAGAAAAAAAAACTTTTGAATCTCAAATTATTTTAGAACTTTGAACCCTTAAACCTAACCAGTGTATAATATCCCTAATCAAAAGTATACTTCTGTCTGCTGTGGGGGTGAAAAAAAAGCTTAATTAACTACCAGATTTATTTTTGCCATGATTGATATACCAAAATATCCTATACTACTTTGTATAGGTACTTAAAACTCGAGTTTTATAATAATTTAATGAAATCATTCTCACCCTTGTTACACTCTTATCTATACTTTTTAAGTATTATCCTATCAAGCAAACATTCACAAATTACAAAAAATTACAAAATTACAAAATTACAAAAAATTACAAAATTTGTCCAAGCTTAAGTACCAGATTTAGGTTTACAAAGGTTGCAAATTTGCGAAAAACTGATAAATTTTTGAAATTTTGGTATGCTTGCTTGTTTAGTCTTACATTTAGCCAGGTTATAACTGAGGCAATGATGATCTCCAGTTCAGGATTTTAGGGATTAACCCTGAAAAGTGTAGAAAAATTTTGGGGGTGTGTAAAAATCCGGTGTTTATCATCAAAGTCACACTTTTTGGCCAAAAAAAAGTTCAAGTCTTAAGACTTAAGCTTTATAATACCTATCTATACTGTACTGTACTAGTACTAGGATAAGGTATTAGATAATATACGTTTTTAATACATCAGTTGGCTAATGGAATCTAATATTTCTGTATCTCTAATAATGACATTTATCCCATATCATACACCACACAATTGAGCAAAATGCAATTTCGGCAAAATTTTTTAAAGCCATTTCCAGTTTTTTAGATGGAAAATTCGACAAAATATTTATAAAAGATTTATGGCCAATTTAAATGTAGATAAAAGATCTACTAAAAAGTGTGTTAAAATACAAAAATTATGACAGGATTCGAGAAAAAGTTACATTTTTATACAATTTTACAGCAATTCAACACCTGAAGAAGTAAAAAATTTTAATTCCTTCCCTATTTTAATTGAATTTACCCCTATATTTTTGGTCTAACCCCTTAATTAACACAAATAAATAGTGTTAATTTCATACAGGGATAAAGATAGACCAAAATATATGGGTAAATTCAACCAAAAATAGGAGAGAATTTAAATCGGAGCCTAGAAATAATAGGTTTTAATATAAAAAAGGCTCATTTTTTCAAGAATTTAAACATGAATGAGAAAAGTGTGACATTTTGATTTTGACCAATATCGTAGTATCTTTCTAAGAGTATAAATATTTCTAAAATAATAATACCTACTCAGAATCAAGGTATCTTTTTTAAGTACGAGAGTTTTCTGGATAAAAAGGAATTAAATCGAGCTTCTAATAAAAAATAATACTTTGATGATTTCTCTCTCTCTCTCTCTCCCCCCTTTTTCCTTACACTTTCAAACCAAAACCAAAACTAAACGAGGGAAAAAAAGACCGAAAAAAAAAACGGATGGGGGTTTGTGTTTGTAATGGTTAAAACCGAGAAAATGAGAGCTTTAATAATTAACGACATTCTTTCTCATAACCTCATATACAGTACCAGTATTATGTAAGTATATACAAGTACCAGTACATATCAGTATTACATATAAAGTATATGGAGTATTATGTAAGAGTTTCTCAGTTTAATGTTTTTCCCCTTAATTTCATTCTTTTCTTCGCCTATCTGTACTACTGAAATCCAATAGAATTTCTAATGAGATTTTACCACTCAAAATGATAATATATAGATGAGCTCTTTTTTTTTTCGCTGAATTAGCAAATGATTATACTTTGATACTTGAACAAGTACCCCTATCCTATCCCTTGCTATTCTTCTGCTTTTATTGCCCCCCTTTGTGGGGCAAAAATGTTAGAAAATGTTGAATTTTTGCCGCATTTATAGGTATTACAATGTATCAAGTATTTTTCATATAGGTACTTACCTAATAATATTACAAGTATTGTGTATAGATAGGGATAAAAAGGAAAAAGAATAGAAGATATAATTAATGAAGGATATAAAAAAGCGGATCAAAATTGTAATTAAGCAAACCTACTATTATACTCGTATACCTATTACCTATATTATTATAATATTTTAGACTTATCCTTATTATGAACAGATCATCGATCATTTATTCCAAGTCTCATATGGTCATAGCTCAAAATTATCAAAATTATCAAAATTATAGAATTTTTTATACTATCGAGATTCAAAATTTTTTCCAAATTTTGACAAAAAATTTCAAAAAATATTGACAGAGTCGCGTATCAAATCTAAAATAAAATGGCTTAAGGCTCCGATTAAAGTTTCCTCCTTTTCGACTCTTTTTGACCCCCAAATCGGCTCATTTTGACCATTTTTGACAAATTTTTACCACTGTATCACTTTGACCCCAAATCGACCCTTTTTCTCCCCCAAAATTGACATAAATTAGAAACTTGTAAAAAGCTTTGCGACTGAATACTCCGTAATTTGAGATTAAATTTTAATATTAAAAATTTGTTTGACTAATTAGCTCTTGGCTCAATTGTCCAATGAGGCTTGGAAGTGTAGGTAATTAAAGTATAAAAACTATCGACTTTTTGTAAAATTTATTAAGATCGAAGGTCAAAGGCACAAAGGTATAGTATTATACAATATACAGAATAGTAAGGGTAATGGGCGTATAACCAAGAATGATTATATTTTAAGATTTTTATACCAGAGATCTTGTTAGGTATATATATACAGATACTCAAGTACTTTTTCTTGTAAATGTTTAAAGACTCTTGTAAGTAAAAATTACTTACATATTATGTATGTATATAAGTATACTAATACAAGAATAAGTATATAGGTAGATAGATGGATAGAATCGTGTTTGAAAAGTCAAGGTTATTACAATTATTGAAGTTGTGAGTTGGGCCAATTAATATAGGTGTTAATTCTAGATAAAATATTATAATAATTCATAAGCTTTAGCTTTAGCTAAGCCATTCGAGTCGATTCTCAAAAACTTGAATTTGAATTTTATAAAAATTGTAAATTGACTTGAGGGAAATTATTCCTTAGATCCATAGGATAGATAGGAAAGACTATATTTTATAATTTTTTTTTAAAGATAGGATTATCCTCTACTCATACTGATATTCATACTTGGTTCAAAAGTGTAAAAAGTTTCAGTATAATTACTCCAAGATCATTGGAATCTATCAAATAGATACTCAGCATCAGACACATTTGGGCAAAAAACAAAATCATCAAAAAAATCAAAAAAATCAAATTGATCAAGTTTCAAAATAGAAAATAGAAAATTTTTATGGATCTCTCGTAACTTTTCTAAAAATTTTCCAAATTTTCAAACTCAAAATCAAATCCGATGTAAAATTTAAAATGATATTTACAAATTTCAAGTAGCTACATACTTATTTTGAAAAAAAAATCAAAATTTTTGCAAATTTTTGCTTACGATTAGCATTAGGATAAAGGGTAGGTAGTAGGTACTATTAAACTATAAAGTGCCCTTCAATTCAGCACTACTGATATACTTGTAGTACCTGACCAAGCCTAATTTTTTAAAAATTTGTCATTCCATATCAAAATGTGTCATTTTTTGAGGTGCTTAAATACAAAATTCTGAGTTAAATTTTATCAAAATTTGATTTTGCCATAAAAAATTTCAATTTTTTGCAAATTTTTTGCTAATTTTTGACATTATTGTATCACATTTTAAGACTTAAATAGAAGATTTTATTTTGAGGTTTTTGTCGAGTTGAAAAGTGTCAATTTGTTGGCTTCCTTTAGGTATAAAGAGCTGTGGGTGCTTCATAAAATCGATTTATTTATTATTCATGAATCACAAAGTATCTTAGCTTAGTACTGATATTACATACCAAAGTAGTGTATATATTCATAGGTTTGAGATTTTTGATGCTCGAGATAAAAAAAAATAAAGTTGATCAAGATTGCAAGTCTCAAATTCTCAATAAATAAAATACTTTACTTTAGGTATAATATCAGTAATATGGAGTATCATATAGCTCTCTGTTTAGTCTGATCTGCATAGTCCATAATGATCCTGGCCTGGCTGGCTTGTCTGTCGTGATCACGAGAACATGCCTCAGAGAATAATAATATATTTTAAATTTTTAATATACTAATACAGATCATCTACGATCGTTTATCTTTTTTTCACTACACTAGGAAAAAATATCCGAGTTCTAAGACCCATCATCAAACCTATATTTATCACAGACTTTGAGAAAAAGGCTCAATTACAAATTTTAGAAAAACTGGATCGAAATTTAAAATCAAAATTCTCAAAAAAAGGCCGTTTTTTGCCAATTTTTTTCAAGTTTTTATGAACTTTATGATAGGTTATAGTTTAGAACTACATATTTGGAAATATAAGAAGAGACATAAGGTCCATTTTCTACTGGGCAGAGTACATTCTGTATGGGTTTATGAGAGCGGGGAGATTTTTGCCTTATTGTGATCCAATTAAGGAATTTTCGAAGAAATGACATCTATAGCTGTATTTATGATTTTGGTATTTCTCATTTCTCTAATGGTTAATGTATCTTATACTCTGTAGATACTAGGGCTGGTATACAAGTGTACAATTACTTATTAATATTATTGTAAATTGTAATGAATTCAAAGACATTTGGTCAAAAAACTTACTTGTCTAAAAATTATAAATTTTATAAAATCTCACTAACCATAAATGGAAGTAAGTCAAAATCTTAAGTTCATTTTTTGTCAAAATTTTGCCAAAAAACTATTGTTAATCGACTCAAAATATACTTTATTTTATAGTAAAACTTGATTATTTTCAATTACACTAGAGTGAAATTTCATTATAAAGTAACTTATTTTTAAACTTACCTAAAGATACAAGATGCTTAATTAATTAGTTTTTGAAATTTTTTGAAATTTTTTGAAAAATTCGACAAAAATTGACTGCGTTTATGCATTAAATACCTGAAATTTGTTCGAAATTTTCTCAATAGATAATCGTAATGAACTAGCTTTTGCATGTTAAACCTCATATTATAAAGGCCAGAAAGCCCATTATAAAACCCCAAAATATCCTTTTAGACGATTCATTTTTTGTACCAATTGAGTTGCTGTTCAAGTGAGCTACTTAGGAATTAAAGAATTTTTAGGGTTTGATGGTAAGAAGTGCCATATAAATATAAAAATATTTGTAGTTTTAGCTGAGCAGGTGGGGTTTTTATTTGAATCTGGAGAGAGAATTAACGAATACCTGAGAGCAATTAAATCAGAATTTAAATTTTATTTTTATACCCAACAGGCATATTATTTTATACCCAAACTTGTACTACTACACTATCAGTATCTACTATATACTATGTATTATAATAAAAATACAAAGGTTAACTGTCTATCTGTCTTATTTGAGAGCCAAGTGTTTGGAGTTCAATTAGCACCAAATACTTAAAACTTACAAAAGTACAACAACTAAACTCGAATCTCGAATAATACAGAATATAAGAAAAAAAAATCTTAAAATCTCAGAGCTTTTTAATTCAAGGGTCTGATCTGAGGGGTATGAGTATGAGCCTTATAATATAATATTGTTATTATAATCAAAAAAATCAAAATACGACCCTTCTGGTCAATTCAAAATGCATCTTAAGAACCTACAAGTAATGGTTCACATGAATCATAAACCAAAAAAAATTACAAATTTTATATTTGAAATTTTTTTTGACTTGTAGAAAACTGAAATTGAGTTAAAATTTAAGCCAAATGTAAAAATTTTGATCGAAATTTTGTCAAGTTTCTTTAATGAGTTTTGTATTCAGCAACTGAGCAAATTATAAATTTGAAAATATTCAAAATTTGACCTTTGAACTTCTAGTATCATATACATACTCATACTAAGGCTTTAATCAACTCACAAGTAGTTGATTATTGATTGTGCGAGCAAAGCGTTGAAAACTTCTCAAGTCACCCCATTTTTTAGGTTCAAATGTCAACTCCCGGGTCAAATGGACATCAAATTCTGAATCTCCGTAATCGATTAAGTACCCCTAAAGCCACTTAAACCTTATTTTCGATTTTTCCCCTTTTGATTAACATGGGGAACCCTTAAAGGGTCCCCTCAACCCAAAGGGGTGGGGCAATTTGGAATTTTTTTCGAGTATGCACAACTAGACCCTATAAGGGTCCTTCATGACAAATTTGGTCAAGATCGGTCCTATAGTTTTCGAGTTATGACGCCGACAAAGACATACAGACATACGAACAGACGGACAAAGTGCAAGCAAAGTTGAATAGTAAGTTCGCTCGCACAATTATCTATATTGCAATAGTAGGACAGAATTTTTAAATTTTTAAAGAATTTGTCCATCAAATGCTAAAATTCTGGCTGATTTTTCGCAAAAAATATTTCTCTTATTTGAGAAGTGTTACTTGTTTTCGGGTAATTTAAAGGCGTTGGATAATTTCCAAATTTTATATTTTGGGGTCTAATAAATCATTCATCTGCTTTTAATATAATTATAGGGAAATTATCGGCAGATACAAAATCACAAAAATGCACAGGCTTATCTTATACTTGTAATAGTGTTAAGCTTATGGAGATTTTTGTATCAAAAAAATGAGTATAAACATGATTTTGGATTAATAAACCTTTTTTATTTAACGATTATATTAGTAGTAGGTACTAGTCTTGAAGTATCTGTAGGTGGGAGTTGGTGGGGTGATTTTAATTTTTATTGTACACTTTTTAGTTCCATTAAATACTGATACATAATATTATTATGTATACATGTGTTACAGGAAGAGTTCATTGGAATGTCAATGGATTTATTAATGTAATAATATTGTGGTGTAGACGATTATTATTATTATTATTATTATTATTATTATTTAAGATTAAAATATGAGATATGTTGTTAGAAAAAGGGACTTGAGAAATTCAAGTTTGAAAATGTTTGGTCAAAATCCACAATTTTGGTCAAAATATTGAGAATTTGCATGCATTCAGCTCATCTTAAAATCCGAAATTATCATAAAAATTTGACTAAATTATTATTAGGAAATATGGACATCTTGTTTTTGACCGAAATAGTTGTTATTTTGATTTGAAATTGTGTCTAAATTGTGTCCGAACTATCTCTAATCTACCCCTATCTACTGTGATAAAAAATTGCTAAAATGTATAAAAAGAGAGACGTTTTCTTGAGTTCAATGACAAAAGTAATAATAAGAAATAATTCTTGTTAGATAAGTTCTTTTTAAGGGTGATTAAATAAGCTCTTGATTAATCAGATTTAAGTTCTACTTTTCTTATACTTTGTAAGTACTTACAATACAAATAACTAATGGTTAGGATAAGCCTTAGAGCTATATAGACATATGTACTATGTATTGGTATTTATAAAAGAATTATTATTATTATTGACATTGGTGAGATATGAAAATACCTGATTTTATTTTTATTTTTATTATACTTGTACATATTCTACCAATACTAATACTACATAGTAGTGGTAATAAGAATATTTGAGTTCGATATCGAAAGTACCTATACATACCAATACAAATACCAATTACTACTACTTCTAAACCTGAATAAATCTAATACTAATACTAATCCAGAGATATTTGAGCAAATGACAAAATATCAAAAATTTAGAATCAATAAGTACTTACTACTTCCTGTCTAATCCTAAGTACCCTACTTATTACTGCCTGTAAGTACCCTACTTACAAATAAAAAAATTTTGAAAAAATTAAGGAAACTATTTTTTTTTCAGAATGAAAGACCTCATATCTAACTAATAATTTTATCGATATTGAATCATTTAAACTTGTCTATGGTATTCAAATATAACAATTTTATTCAGATTTTTTAAAATAAAAATCTTTTTGACTGAAATTTGAAAATTTCTTAAATCTAATTGTCGTGATTTCTGAATTTGATTCGAACAGAAAATTCCGTATTTTTTGACTTTTTGTACCCATATGTCAACATATTTGACATTTTTTCGAATTTGGATTATTTTCCTCGGACTTATTGTATAGGACCTATACAATAAGGTATAGGTAGGTATAGTATTTGAAAATAAAAGTGCATAAGTAATCGACTACTACTACTATAGTCTAGAAGTATTAGTGGGTACTAGTTGGATAAAATGGATAAAAAGTACGATAATAATAATATAAAAATCCAAAACCATAAATGTTTTTCTTACTGCCCAACCATATAGTTCAAACCATGAGATTTGGATAGGGCAATACTACCAACACAAATATCCAGGGGTAGACTAGGTATACTTCCGAAGCATTTTAGATATAATTAGGCAGCCTTTATTAAGCTCAATCAGTTGTGCATTTTATCTGAAATTTTTACAGCTCTGTATAGATAGCCAACAAATTTCAGATGATTTTTCAGCTGGAAAAAGGGAGTCCTAATTTCAAAAATTTTACCGAATTATCCCTACTCTACCCCTACTGGATATGAATTCGTATAGGTTAAATATCCAAGATCTTGGAAATTTCATTTCCAAGATTTAGACTTGAAAAGGTGGTCAAAATGTACCAAGTTCAGTCTACTAGTAGTAAAATTGTGTAGTAAACCCCCTATACCTCTATACCTATGTTTTGTATCTGTATCTATAGAATAAAACTATGGTGTAAAAATGCATTCACCTTCACTATATTACCTGTGTACAACTGTTTGTATACTGATAGTGTAGGACTATAGTTTACCTGTACAATTGTCCATTTACTACTCACTCATTTACTCCACCAACATAAAGTATAGGAGAACCAATGAGCTCTCTCGACTCTTACAACATTTTTTTTTTCATATTTTAGATTTTATTATAATAAATACCCTGAACTGTATATACCATCTAAATACATACCTTATACTACAGTACCTACCTAGTACTAGGGCTAGTAATTAACAGAACAGAGAGAGAGAGAAAAAAAAGTTTTAAACTCAAGTTTTACACAAAGATTTCAAAATCCTAGTTAGTACCAATCTGACTTGAGAATCGAGCAGACCATTAGAAATACATGGTTTTTTTAAACAAACCTTAAACTTGAACCAAGTTAGTATACAATATTACCATTAATATTAGCATTATCATTCATTAGAATTAATTGATATTAATTTTTGATTAATTTTTATGACCATACCAAAAGATAATAAAAGTATCTGTAGTTTCAAAGTGTAATTAGTGACAAGTTGGTTCGATTATCAAAAGTTCTACTACTCGGCTTTTTTTATATCATTAAATCTTGAGTGATAAGCCCCTATATAAGCATTACTTATCTATATATAGAGAGTATATGGGTATGGATTATACATATAGTAGTATAAGGGTTAGAGTACTGGATAATAATATGGTGTAATTAAAAGTATAAATCAAATGTGGTCTATTTTAATATTTTAATCTAAGAGAGTTTAATTACTCTGAATGGATTTTTCAATTTGAAAAACTGACTTTTGTACTCTCATTTCATTCTGGGTTCTGGTTTAATTAGTTTTTAGATCCTTTATACATAGAGATAGATAGTTAGTTCTGTTGTGTGTCTGTGTGTGCCAATTTGAGTCTTTTTTTTATTTTATTAATTAAAAGTACCACTTGTTCTACACCAGATTTATTAGCTATTTGCTATTAAAGCTATATTGGAAAATTTGAAATCTGGAATTTGGGATTTGAAAGCTGAGTTTTTGTTGTGCTACAGATATGAAAGTGTAGGCAAGTGTGGAAACTCCCGGGTTTCATTCCTAATTTTGAAGGTGAGTTTTGGAAAAATCTCGGTTTTTTTCGCGCCGATATTTATCGATTTGCATGCAAAAATCTACATATATTATATCCTATACTTATCTCTAGCTTAAAATGTGCTTTAGTTTTCTGTATAAGTGAATAGGGACATTTGGCTGGAAATCTAGTTTGTCAAAAGTTACAAAAGTTTAGAAATTTACCAAAAATTTTACATTTTGTGAATGATCTGTCCAAATACTAATCTACAATGTTAATTTTTGGACCTTTATATTAATGATAAGTTTAATATTGGCTTGATCGAAAACAAAAATTAAGTTTTTCAAAGCTTTATACAAGTGACTAATTTAATATTAGAACCTGCTAAATTGAAAAAACTGTTTTAAAACCAATTTCTTATTAAAGTCAGATTTAACAGAATTTTTCAAAAAATTCAAATTATTTTAGAAATTGGCTCAAAAACTAAATTGGAAGGATTATATATATCTATGTATGCACATTGAAATTTGCTGGGAAAAAAGCTTCAAAATTATAAAACCGGCACTTTAAAACGGCAGGATACTTTTAAACAAATTTGGCAAATTTTTATTGAAAAATTTCATTTTTATTGAAAAATTTCATTTTGTATAAAATTTGATAATTTAAAAAGAATTTTGAAAGTTTTTCTGAATACATACCTAAATGCCATTAATTTCTATACCTAGAAAAAATTTGCCAAAATTTGCAAAATTTGATTTATCTGGGTTTTCCCTATAGCTAGCAAGTAGCAAGTGTATAAAAAAATTGGCTCAACTTCCTACTACTTTTACTGTAGTAGTACATATCTATTATAGTTAGGGTACTTGTATACGAAGGCAATAATGTAATTTGTCCTTTTTTTTATTTTTATTTGAGTCTGATTGTGAATTGTACAAAGTATCTATCTATTCTGTCTGTCTGTGTGTATGTATGTCTGTCTGTACTAGAGTAAGTATATATCTTGAGGGCCTTTGGGGTCCTTTGAATTTGTATGATCAAAAGTGCCTTGTGTTGTTAATTGTGCCCGGTTTTTTATGAAAAGTAATTTCAATCGTATACTATCCTATCCTATCGTATCCTAGAATGAGCAATTTACTTTTTATTTTACTTTTTATATACCAAGGTAGCAGCTAAAGTACTAGTATCTACGTATGTACATGTACATATTATGTACTTGTATAAACTTTTATTTTTTATAAATTTTTTTGTGCCCCTTTCGATTTTTTCAACTCCGAATCAGAGGGTTGAATTCGAGTTTGACCGAAAACCACCACGCGGCTTAAAGAGACCCCTAATCGATCAAAATGCCTCATTATCCAATGACAAAATGTCAAATTATAAATAGTTAATATGAAGAAATAAATTCCAACTTTTAGATAAATTTTGACAACTTTTTGACCTTAAAATTATTTATGGAATTGGAATTTACCAAATTTCGCACTTTTTAATTAAGACTTTTTATGTCTTAGCATTTTGCATTTTTTATACTTTATATCAATTAATCAAGTTCTAAATAAGGAAAGCATTCTCATTTAAGTATCAAAATCAAATCGTAAAATTGACAAGTTTTTTGAAAATTTTGATAAAATTACTCTATGTTATAAGCAAATTTTGGACTTGAGGATCTATAATCTGTAGAAATGTCAAAATGAGATTATTCAAATGCCTAATTTTAGTTATCTTGAACAGAAATTTACCAAAAAAAATATCACAGTTTTAACTATTTTCCGCTTACTTGTTTGTTAAAAAATTGATTAGCTCTATTACAAATTTCAAAGTCCAGTAATATCACTATTTGTAAAATTTAGCAAATTTTTCGATAAAGATTTTTTAAAACTTTAATAAATTTGCCAAAATGTCCAGCTACTAACTAATCAAATGGCTAATATAAAAAATAAAATATTCTGAAATTTCATATATAGGGCTATATAATATAGTATGTCTTATGTAAAAGGGTGCCGGAACTTTTCTATTCGGTATTTTGGTCATACTGATATGTACATATGTAGTCGAGTCCCTTGGTAATACTATTGGCTTAAATATCATATTTCTCATCTCATCTGATCACTTCCCATCTAAATAAACTCATTTATTCATTTCTATCTATCTAATGTATTGATACTGGTAGTATATAATATGGACTACAAATGGTTTTAAGGAAAAGTTCAATAGCCTATACCTACTATTAGACTATTGAATAAATTTGATGGATAGTTTTTTCTAATACTTATGGACTATATGGATAGTAAGTAAGTACTAACTACTAGGTACTTTGATAAAAAAATTAATTCATTTATTGAATTATTTTTTATATATTTTTTTATTAGAGTTGATTGGTTGTGTGTTTTTCGTTTTTTTTTTACCATCACCTGCCATTTGCCTCTATTATACTTCCTATAAGTGTTTAATATGGGATACTACTAGTAGTTAAGCCTTTTTTTATAAAAATAAAATAAATAAAACCATAAACTATCATGGTTAGTACACTAGTACAGGGTCTTTAACAATTAAGTCACCGAAAAAATCTCAAAAATCATCGAAAAAATGAAAAAAAAAATATTATTCCTTGAGATTCTGATAAGACCTAGAGGTCTGAGCCTTTCAAAATAGTTAAGAAATACTATAATAAAATTATAATAAATTTTGGATAATTCCTAAAACTTTCATGGATCCATGAAAAAATTCTCGAATCTACTTTTCTTGTTTTTTTGGAACTCTAAAGTCGAATAAAGCATTTTAATTTTTTAAATGGTCAAAAAAGTTGAAAACAGTTATAGCTAAATTTTTCTTCACTTTTGAAACACTCTGTATATTTGATTGTAAAACCCCAAATTTTATTTTTCGTGTCTCTAATTATAATTACCTTACCTATAATATAATGAGAGTCGAATTTGGAATTTTTTTGACTGATCCTGAGTCTGGGTCGGTCAAACAAAAGCTCAATAAATTGTCTCTTATTTTATTTTATTTTATTTTATTCCCGCTGGCCTGTCCATTTGCTTACGATTAGATAAATAAATCCAATTACATATACACTACACTATACTAGCTACCTATAAGGTATATAAGATATAAGATACACTATATGTATATGTATTTACTATCTGTTTCATAATAATAATAATGCATTTTTATACTCCAGATAAAAGTAATACAGAGTGTCGAATAGTATTTTTATTGATAGATATTTGCTAAACTAATAGCTATGAATAGGTATATCAATTGCCGTTTGTTTTGCAAAATTGTATATATAAGCCTATTTTTTGAGGTTAAAGATCTTAAAAATTGCAATTTTACAAGGCTCATTTTAATATTTCTTGTTTCAATATCAATGTCAAAGTATCATCTATCATCTTAATATTACTTAAAAATAGTCCTATAACATATATAGGTAGTGTATTTTAAATAAGTAGATCAAATACCGAGTTTCTCTCATTCAAAAATAGCCTCAAAATTTTGAGATTTTTGATTTTTTTTGAATCGCTATCTTATGGTTAATTGGCATTGACATGAAGCTTACCTAGATAGTATTAAAATAATTATAGATACCTTAAAATGTGCACAATTTTGTCTAAAAATCCTCAAAAATGTCCAGTTTAGTATGAGAATGAAAATTCTAATTGAAAATTTAGAATTTTGACATTTTTGTAAGTGTATTTACTGTCCAACTGAATTACTTTTTCTTATATAAAGTATTTATCTAATACTTGTGTTTAGTACTTACAAAATAAGTAAATAGTAAATAGATATAGGATTAATAAGAGTTAAAAATTTTATTGATAAATTATCGGTTCTTTAGCTATTGCTCCTTAATTAGAGCTTTGTGTTTTGTGTTTTGTGTTTTTCAAATATTAAAAATATTTGAGTTTTTGGTGTCGGGTTTTCGAGTTTTTTGTGAGGTTCGATTCGATTGATTTAATTGCATTAAAGGCGAGCATAAAGATAAGAAGGACAAGATAAGAGTTTAACGAACACAAACCAAATATTTAGACCTTACCTATCTATCTATATCTATAATAGATACTATACATAATACATAGTACTTATATTTAAAACTATTAATTGGATAGTACAAGTTTTAATACTTAATTTTATATTTTATATGGAGGTGCTACTCTATTACTATCTATGTTAGATACAACTGCATATGTATGTATCTTTATACGAGTGAGTATCAGTAATTTGAAAAAGTTTGATCTCTCAAAAAAAAACAACATTCCTACTCAAGTCCAAGGGCCCCAATCAAGAAATATTTACAAGTAAACCAACCAAAATTCTCAAAAAAAAACTCAAATTCTTGTAATTTTGGTGATTGAATCTCGATTTTCAAAATGAAATCTTAGATATTGATCCTAGATATCCTAGATAACTTTAAAAACTTGAAGCTTTAAAAATCTCGAATAAAAGCCAGAAAAGTACGGCCAAAATCTTGACGTGATTGAAAATTTTTAAAGTTTTTGAAATTTTTTATTTGAGAATGTATCTTGTTACTTGTAAAGGTTATAAAATGGTTAATTTATCGTACTCGAGCAGGTCCAGGGTATTTTCTAGTAGTAGAAGTAGAATTTGAAATTTGAACATAAAGGGTCATATCTCAAGTACCCTTACAAATAAAATGGACCCTTAATAAGTATCAGTATAGGTACTGTAGGTATCTAGATAGGTACTTATGTTCAGGATAAGATAGAAATATCTTGAATTTAGAGAAACTGATGTTTTCAACATTGTTTTGGGTAATGGGTCGAGGTAGGGGTTAATTTAATGCTATTTCTTTCGTTCTTTCTTACCTTCGAATTTGAAATCCTCAAAAAAAAAAGTTTTAATTGTACCTGATGTAAATAAAAGGCCAAGTTAAGTTAGGCATACTATTCATTACTATACTATTTCTTGTATAACTATTTAAGGGCATGAATAGGACTATTTTTGAAGGAATTTATTACATTTTTATTTTCCTATTTCACTAGAATACTACAATAGTACATACCTAAGAATAATTAGAATTATTCAGAGGGTTGTTTTTGAGTTTTAAGAGTCAAATATGGATTTTATTGTCACCCTTATGCTACTTTGTATTATCATAAAATAATTCTATAAATGAACTATCCAGAAGTATAATACAATAATTATCTCGAAATTATGTCAAAATACACTTTTGTCACAAAATTCCATCTAAAATTTTCTAAATTTTGTCAATTTTCCTACTCCTTTTAAGTTAAAACCCAAGTTTAAAATATCTATATTTTGAAAACTCTATTTCTAGATCGATAAAATTTTCATCTGGAATCATAATTTCAGATTTTATCTTTTTTGAACTTATTTTTAAGCATTTTTTGGCAAAATTTCTATCAAAATTGCTCTAAAAAGATCAGATATAACATCATATTAGGATAAGGAAGAAATGGAAAATAGCCTACTAATTAGGGAAACTCTCCTACTAATATAATCACCGTTTTTAGACCTACTAATTAAAGCTCTTATACTCGTAGATTCAACGGCAAATAAGTCAGTCTTTCTGTTTTTTTTGACGATTTTGATCGAATTTCTTTAGATCAAATTAAAGAGCTTAAATTTCCAAATCTATTTTTGATATATCCAAATATCTTAAAGAGGACTTGAAATATATCAAGATGACATTTTCTGTTCAAAAAGGCCCTTTATAAAGTACCTATAAAGAAGTTTAATCTCTGAGATTTAGATAAGTCTCCTCAAGAAAGGGACGACAAAATTTTTATCTTTTTTTTCTCCCAAATTCAAAACAATTTACGCTTCATGAACGACAATAATTTCCAATGGATTTTCAAAGTTATAGATAATTTGTACAAATACAGTATAATATACAAGTACTAAGGTCTAAGGGGTCTTTAGAATTACAAATAGGTACCCAGTATTTAGTTTTAGTATACAAGTATACATATACAAGTATTAAGAATAAGGACAGATGAATGTACAATACTGTACTGGTATGAAGAAAAATTTATTATTGATGGGTTGACAACAAAAAAGAAAAGAAAAGAAAAATAAAATACCCTCCCTTTAAAAGTCCCCTTAAAGTTTTTCAAAATATTTTAAGGGCTGGCAAACTTTACCTACCTTTAATAATTCTAAAATTCTAAAATTACAGAGCAATAGAGGGGACATTTACATGAGCTTATGTGGGGTGATACTTATAGATAAACTATTAATTTTTATTTTTATTTCAATGTTCTATAGATATCTATACATAGTATACTATACTTATACAAAATAGGACCTTAAAGATAAAATAAAATCAATATACAAATACAAATAGATATTTTGAGGGACCCTTTGTACAAATTTGTGTATTTGTTCAGTCAGAGTTCAAATTTTTCTTCAAATTGAAACCAAAAACTAATGTGTTTGACATTTACACACATTTTTGTCTTTCAAAATCGGAGTCTAATATATATCCAAGGGGTCCTTATGGGATTACCTTATGGGCTCTGAGACTAGGACAACAATTTATCTAAACTAATCAACGTATCAATAGGTTTACGGACATTTACACAAGAAAAAATTGCAAAATTTTCAAAAAATCAGCAAATTTTGGCACCTTTTTTGAAAGGAAAAGAGATTTTTACACCTGAAATTTTTATATCTAAGAATAATAAGAATATACAGAGTATCTAGAGATAGCCAAAATATTCTATATGACCCAAGACCCAGGTTCATCAAAAATAATAGGCAATCCAAAGTATATGCTAAACCTTATATAAAGGTCAGAAAGCCTATTATGACTCGAAGATACATATCCGAACTATCCCTAATTACCTCTACTTCCAAAAAGCTCAAAAATTTACTCAAATTTGCATATCTAGCTCAAAGAACTGCCCAAATATTTCATTTCTTTACTTGAACTTTTAGAATTTTTTCATTGGATATCTCCTATAAGCTTTATGTTGCAAAATTTTGCAATTTTTTTTCAAAAATTGGATACTACGAGTATCTGTATAGGTATTTGTCATTTGATAATTTGTGTATTTAAGTTAAAGTGAAGGTAAATCTTGTTGTCGGTCTGTGTCTGTTGGTAGCTTGATGGCTGTGTGAGGTATCCACCCCCTGTCCATTTAGACTCGGATTTAAACCTCCCCCCATCTCTTCTTTATACAGCAATTCTACCGAACGAACAAACCAAACTATCTATCTTTAAATACATACCAAAATGTGCATAAGAAATCCATTCACAAAAGTTTTTTTTCTCTTAGAACTAAAACTAACTATCCTTTTGATACAATGGGTACTGTATGAATCCTCAGGCGAAATTTTTTCATAAGGGTATACTACATACAGGTACTTAGGTATACTTATTTTTTTTTTACCTATGTTCCTTAGCTTTGCATTTATCGTTAGTTGTTGGAGTTGGACCTTTTTTGTCTCTCGAAATCTCTCGAAAATAAATTTGAAATCAAAGGGTCTCAAAAACTAAACTCGTATTATTTACTTTTATTATTTTCAAAAGCTTAAGCATTTAACACTAGAAGACCACTTGGCTCCTACCATATATATATCCATATTATTTGAAGAATTTGACCCTTATAAACTTGCCTAACTAATACCCTGTATATAAGGCCTTATATTATATATGTAATATGGGAGTATAAGAAAAAAAAATCCTCAGGTGTTCAAAACTCAACTGTATGAGTGACAAGAGCCCCTTTTCTCAAAGCTTGGAAAATACCTTTATAGATTTTAAAACCCTCAAATTTACTTTACTTAAGAGACATATGGACCTTATGGCCCTTACAGCATTACTCATTAACCCCTATAAAAGACTACATTTTTACCCTGCTCATCTTGACACATCATCTAATACCTATATGTCAAGGGCCCAAAATATTTCAAATCAATCAGATTTTCCCCTCTTAGAAATTTTCTTAAGAATCTTCAGGTCTGAAGCTAACACCTAAAGTGAATTTGAATGCAAATTTTTACAAAATTTTTACTCAAAATGTATTTTAGCACTAATTTTGAGATAAAAATTTTCAATTTTTTCAATTTTTTCAAATCCGAAAGTCAAAATTTGAAGCTAAATTGTCCTATTATAATTCTAAATAGTTGAGCAATTTTTTTCATTTTTTGATTAAATTTTGTCAAAATATTTGATGATTTGTGTATAGGTTATTTGTAAGTGATTCATTAAATTTTCAAGCTTAAGGTTCATCAATATCACCGAGTAAAATTTAGAATTTGGAAATTTTTTTAAGCCTCATTTTGAAGCATAGTTTTATGGCGGTTTTAGATGAGAATTTTTTTGAAGTAGGATTTTGAGTATTATAATATAAGTATCTACGAAGTATAAGGAAAGGGCTGTAGTTAAATTGTATTTATTATATCGACTGGATGAATTGAAATAAATACTTTTATAAAATAAAATTTTGAAATAAAGGATCAATATACATACATAGCCTTTATAGTAGCCTACAAGTATAATAAGTCTCTTTATAAGGGCTTTTGTACCACTCTATGCATGTTTATAGTGTTCGTGAGAAAGGATATTTAGTTAAAAGTTTTAAAGTTTTAAGGGTACTAGTAGGTACAATAGGTTTGAAAAGGTAGCCGGGCCCTTAATTAAGGACCGGTGTTAATTGACGAAAAAAAATAAAATGAAAAGGTGGTAATTAATCCTACCTATACTTTTATACTACCCTATGCTATACAAGTAAAAGTTTAGAAAATTTTTCAAAAATTTTAAGAACAATACCTTAACCACAAATTTTTTTACAGTCGAGTCGAATAGACCTCAAGGTCAGAATACAAAATCTTAAATTTCAGCTGCTGTAATTCCTTTTTAAGTAAAAAAAAATACATAATATGTTTTCACATTGAAATCTATCTGTAGATTTAAAAAGGTTTAAAATTGGCATCTAAGTAAAATTTGCAAAATTCCAGAATTGACTCAAGATACCCAAAATTTACTCAAAATTTTCAAAATTTTCAGTAACCTACTAGACTTGTAATGATATTCCCTATAGGTATTTGCAAAAAATGTAATTTAAGAGACTTTTTATATGAAAAGAGGAATTAAAGTGAATTAAAGTATCTGAAATTTGAATTACAAAGTCTCTTGTTGATATTGATTGATCCTATTTGGTCTAATGTACTTTGTAGTAGGAGAAATATACTCCGTATAATATAAGTTTGAGAAGAAATAAAAATGCGAACCTTTTTTTATACTTGACTTGTTCTTATATTAGTTCTTTTTTCGATTTTAAAGTCTTTTCGGTGTCATCCAATCCTTATAAATGTTATGTAATAAATACTTATATATTATATATGTATATATGTGTATATGTGTATATGTATGTGTTCATTTCATTTCATTTCCCTTCCACAAATTCTCGATTCCCGAAATCTCCATTCGTTCAATTCCATTATTTTTTTTTTCGAATTCGAATTTGAGAGTTCGAGTGTGGAGGAGGAGAAACTTTGGATTTTCGAGGCGAGAGAAAAAAAAAGGAAACCCTGGATTTCCAACTAAAAAACCAAATCTCATACTATCATCCATACAGTACCAATATGTATGTACTGGTGTTGGAGACAAGACAATTGACACAGTGTAAACCAGACCATGGGAAATTGTCAAAGTTCAAAAAGTTGCAAAAAAACGAAAATTTTATTACATTTCAAGTTTTTTTGTGACAAAATTGAAAGAGTTTTTAGGGTAAAAAGCCACAGTAAAAAGTCATAGTTTATGAGCAATACCAAGTTTATAAGTGTTTAATTATTAAATATAAGTATCTATCTTATTACCTAATTAGTAGACATTTTATACCTAAGAGTATTTGACTTGATTAATAAACTAAAATCTCTAAATTCAAAACCTTGGGCATTCTAAATAAGCTAATTTTTCCAAAACTTCAAAAATTTTCATTTTCAAATTCAATTTCAAATTCTGAAATTTTGAAATTCTGAACTTCTGAAATTCTGCAATTCTGAAATTCCGAAATTCTGAAATACAAAAATCACTTTTCATAAAAACCCGATTTTGATGAAATCTGACTTTTTGATGGTTTGACAAAATTTATTTTTACTCAAATGTGCTAGGTAGGTCTGACAAAGGGGAATAATATAAGCAATAATACTCTGTATTGTAACAAGGGGGTAATGTAATATAATGTATATCATAATATATATAGAATAGAATAGGCAAAAAAAATCGATGAAATTCCTTTTTCTACCCCGAATCAAGTCCTGAAATTTATATGCAAAAAGTAAAAGCTTCTCCTCCTCCACCACCACTATCTCTCTCTCTCCTATACTTCTCTCTGAGCTGAGCTGAGAGACAATTTCTCTCATCTTCATTCTTTCTAATGCCCAAAAAAGTAAAAAGTAAAAAAAAAAAAAAAAACCATGGTATATACCATAGGATATATACAATTTTAACTTTATATAAGTACTCTCAAGGTATACTTTCTCAAGTGGTTGATTCTCATTCGAAATATTCAGAAATTTTTAAAAGAGAAATTTTCAGCGCAAAATCCTCAATTTCTTTTCTTAGTCTTTAACTTTCTCTCTCTCCCGTCTTTCTCTACTTTTTTTTATTTCTCTTATAATCTATACATTTATACACAGAGCTTTTATTTTACCCGGGTAAGTTAGTAATGTAAAGTACCATACATATATACATAGGTACTACATGGTAAAAGAAAAAGTAAAAAGATAAGTACAGCCCTTATTAGTAGGCCCCACCCGAATTTTGTCACAGGATTTCGGAGATCGCAAATCGCAGCACATTTGTTCGAACCAGAGATTTGGATCCGAAGTGGCTATTTGCTTTTGAACATGCTAAAAAAATACCCCCTTATAAATATACCTGCTGATACTTATCATCCATATATTATACTCATATATACTTATATGTATGATTTTTATACACTTTTTAATATTTTTTAGACGTTATAGAGAGAGTTCTCTCTTTAAATCAATAGTGAAAATGAAGGAATTTCCTTATCTCGAAAAATATACATTATTTGGGTACTTTATAACCCATTTAGACCCTGTAATCGAGCCTAATTTCATGTTTTTTATCACTACTATTATCGTACTACATGCATAAATTACATCACCTGTAATCTTACACTCTAATTCTACATATTTTATAGCATATAATATGTAGCTTTAACAGCCTGTAGATACTCCAAATTATGCAAAGATACTCGCAAAAAATTGACTTTTTTCATAAAATTTTGATCTAAATGGCCAAACTTATCAAGCTAATTAGCACTAGGATATGGCTTTAAATGGTTTCTAACAATTTTTTTCTTTTTTTTACAGATTTTTGGTGAAATTTTGGCAAAATTTTGGATATAATTTTTAAAAAAGTAAGTTTTTTAATTCTTATTGAGTTGGATAAATTATAAAGATATCTAAATGAATATTTGTCATTTTAACTCGCTTATTAATTACATTCGACATTATGGATAGGGTCCTAATTAATCGGGCTGTTTATGGATACTCTTAGCTTTATATCAGATAAACATAGAAATTTAGAATTTTTGAAAAATTCAGATCTCTAGGTCTATAGCTGGTCGACTGAAAATAGTCTCAAAAACTAAGGATAAGAATAGGCTATCTACGAGTAGAGCATAAAATCTCATTTTGTCAAGTTTCTCCAATTTTTACCTTTCAATATATGTAAATGTACCTAAGGTATAGGATTTCAGATTATAATTTGAATAGATTGCGTATTTCTAGATTTAAATAAAGGTATAAATTCTTATATCAGACTACTCTACATAGCATAGTACTGAGAACTAGGGGTAGAGTAGGGATAGTCCGGACACTTTTTTAAAAATTGAACATCCATTTTCATAAAGAAAAGTTGATATTTCGAGTCGAAATTTTCGACATGAAATTTGCCATTTCTATATTTTAGAATTTCATGTCTAAATAACGACCGATTCATCCGAAAATAAGCTGATCAAGTTTGTAAAATATTAGCTTACTATCCCTACTCTACCCCTAGTTAAGACTAGGTCTTTCTTTGAGTCTGTATAATTTGGATATCTCGAATTTAAAATTTGAATTCGGATTGGTTGCTCAAGGGGGGAAAATGCAAATGCTCAGAAAGTTCTACGTAGTATACCTTCCTAGTATAAATGACTCTTTAACCCTACCAGTATACTTTATATTATGTAAAAAAAAACCTCTGTATAAAGTCCTACTACCTATTTAAATATGTATATTTTGTCTAATGTCTAAGGCTTTCTACATAGGGATAGGTAGGTACTCATAGTTAAAGAATAGAAAGTCCCGGGAATGAGAACGGCGGCGGTGTTAGAAAATCCCTCATCATCAGTCTCATATATTTAACTTTAAATATATATACTACCATACTAGTACTAGGTATACTATTATAAGTATACTTGAATGTATTTTCCCCATCTATTTATCCATTAGAACCCGGGCAAGCAAAAATTCTCCCTTTTTATCCATACATACAATACACACATATTATACATATGGGTAAAAAAAATTATAGAACCCAAAAGGGAAATTTGTGATCACTACAAGAGTTACTTTGGTCGAGGTTGGAGCTCGAGACTTTTTTTTCAAAATTCCAAAATCAAAATTTCAGTTTTTTTCTTTCAAAATTTCAAAATTTCAAGAAACAAATTATCTAATTACTTCTTTGGAATGGGCTAGATTAGTGTTTGGGTTTCGGGCCGAAACTTACAAAATTATTTTGGACAGTGTCATTGTGCGCAGTCCGGTTTTTTTTTTCATCGAAGAGAGAAGGAAAATTTTTTAGTATTTTCTTGTGGGTGTGTACTTTTGTTAATTAGTAAAACTTTGCCCATATAATCTATAGTACTACTATAGATAGTACTATACTACTGAAGTAAAAAACTCATTAAGGATTATAAATGTTATAGAGAGACTATCTTCTGCTCGTGCTCAAAGAGAGCATTTATACGGTACAAGTTCCTATTTGAAACCAATGAGCAATCTACTACTACTATACTAATTAATACTACTATTAGACTTAAGTAAATCTACAAAAATAAAATCATCTAAAGTTCTTATGTAACCTATACATAAGAATTTGAAATCTGCAACACAAAGTTCCTATATAAAGTGTTCCTATACTTACTACTACTACGAATAACATACATGTGATCTATACTATATCTACTATATAATATATATTCTACTAAATATTTTAAATAAGCTAATTATACTATACATAATTATACTATAGCTAATTATACTAAAGGACTAGTTTTAAAAACTTAAAAGACTCGAAACAGCAATTTTTAGTTTTCTAATTTCATTATTTTGAGTTCGATTCGAAACATCTTTTTTGGATTTTAACAACTGATAGTGAGAGATTCCAAATTCAAGGTAATTTTTGACAAATTTTTATGAAATTTAGAAATTTAGCTGGTGTAATAGCAAGTAGATTTTGACAACATAGAGGTCCGAATCCAGGTTTATCTAGGTTTATCTATAGGTTTATGTATGTTACGATATTAGTATATTGATTTTCTGATCGAAATTGACATTTTTATGATATTTTTATCGATAATCAATCTGATTCTGATTTAGGTAGTTAGCATATTTTGAATGTATTTTTGTAATTTGTTGAGCTTATTTTTAGTCTGGATTTCTCAGATTTCTTTGATTTCTTTTGATATTTCTGGTGTATTTTTATTTACAAATGATTGTGTGTTGTGTTTGGGGTCAGATAAGTAGTTAATCGGCCAATACCAATACTACTACCTACAGATATATAAGTATTTGTCATTTACCCTTATAAATACACTTTTTTTCACCCCAATTTCATCGAAAATAATCATTTACTATTTACTAATACACTAATACTTAATAGTCCTTAGTACTAATCCCAACATCTTATTCACCCTCAGTCATTCATTCATTCATTCATTCATTCATTGATCAATTAACCAAAGTGTTTTTGACCACAACTAAATCTCTTCTCATAAGTCAAAGAGATAAAAATATCACCCCCAAAACAAACTTAAACTAAACTTCTCACATTTACCCAAAAAATACCAAATTTGCACCAAAAATCTTTGAAAATCGTAATAAATCACATCCCTATGAAAGTCTACCTCGATTTCATTTAAATTTTTATAAAAAATTTGGAGAATTTGAATCCAAATCTCAACCCTAAATGATAGAAATTCAGAATATAATATGACTAATTTTACAAAAGATCAAAATCGACAAATCCAATTAAATTCTTGACAGCTTCATAATTTGCATAATTTGATCTAAAATCGATCGAAATTTCCAACTTTTCCAGAGTATTTTTGGCAAAATTTTGTAAATATTTCAGGGTTTGTAGGTATTTCATTGAAAAAAATTGTAAAAAGTGCACATGTACATTATAGGACATGGATAGATATAGATATAGTAAAGTAAAAATAGAAATAGGGGTTATAGTAAATAGCATTAGGCTCGAGTTGAAGGTGGACTTTTGAAACTGGACTCAGACAACATGAATACTTTTTTTATACTTACTATACATATACTAGTGTACGAGTACCCATATGATCATATGGTCATATAAAAAATAGTAAAAAAATCGGGGTATACTTTTTTCATACATTTTATACCATGGTAGTCCATGGTTTTGTATACACAGTATACAAAAGTATGGGTACTTTAACCCTGGGATATAAGCAATTGAATTGGTCTAGTATGTAGTAGTCAGTCAGATTTCTTCGACTTTTTCCCAGTCCAAGTCAAGTCAAGTTGAAAAGGAAATAAGTATATATCAGTAAGCATACAAGATATTATGTAAGGTACTTTGACCAGTAAAAGAACAAGTACTTTAGATTCAATCATTGTTGAAATTTGTAAAAAAAAAATCGAAGAGATGAGATAATAGGCCATGTTACACAAAATGTTCAAATGTTCTTAAACACCCCCTTAAAAACAGTTGAGAGAGTCTTATAGTATCAGTAGGTAAACATTCTAAATCTTAAAAAAAGTATGTATCTACTAATAGGTATAAGGATCCTCAAGTACCTATCCTTTTATAAGTAATTCTCTAAAATTTTCAAATTTTCATAAATACCCTACCTATATAGGTATATCAAAATTCTGTCAAAATGTGCGAGTAACTTCATTTTTAAGATAAATTTTAAATCTAAAATTGATCAGGGAAAATGAGTCTCCTGGAACTAAAGTCAATTTTTGGGAAATTTTGTTAAAAAAATCTTGAAAAAGGTTCCAAATTAAGCTAAATACTTGTTATAAACTTTGATTTTTGTCTTGTATCTTTTGTATAATATATTGTATCTGTAGTTGAATATTTCAAGAATTTGTACATTTTTGTGTATAAAATATGAATATATGAATTGTCAAATCAAGTCTTAAGAATGAGATTTGAAACAAAAAGACAAGGATAACAAGTCTAAGGTAGAAGATACTTATATATTTATGTAAATTTTTCATATCTGTCATATGTACAACATACATACATACATAACATGGTACATGGAAATCTTTCAGCTTTGTAGAATTGTAATAAGAATTTTATATTATTTTATATTTTTTTATTGTTTAAAAAGGGCCAGCAGAATTCAGTGAATCTTAAAAGGAGCCATTAAAATCCAAAAAAAAAAAATATGCTTAGGGGACACTTTCAAACTGAATATTTAATCAAATCTCGAGTATTCGTACAAAGTACGAATACTAGGTATATTATATAAGGGTAAAAAGTTGAAAAAAAATCTCATTTTGATGCATTATTAAATGCTTTTGAGTTTGAATCCTCGTATAAATGTGGATAAAATTTTTGTAAATTTTGTATAAAAATGGATAAAATGGACAATATTATGTTGGTGTAAATGGGTTTTTATAAATTTTATAAGGTATTCTGTATAATGTAGAATTATAATAGGTAGACTAAGGTACTCTGCTGTATAAGGTATATATTTTTTATTTAAATGCGCCATTTTGCATATGCGTCGGAGCTCTCATGCTGTGCCAATATAAAATTATAATATGGAAAAGCCAAGCCTTTGAAAGAACCAACAATTGCATTGGCTCTTATGGGGGGAGTTAATGAGTCTACAAATCTAATTAGTCTAATTAAAAACCACAATGTTCTAACAAAGTCTATAGAACCTATGATGAAAAGCCCCTTTTATACGAGGGAAATATGAAAAATTGAAGTATTTCCTCTATTATTTATAAACTTTAGTTTTTCGAGGGGTGGCTAATGAATTTTAAAATCATACACTGTAGATAATTAACCCTTACACAACCAAATAAAAAACTTGAAAAAACGATTTCCTCCTCTAAACTCTGTTTTTTATTTCTGAGTAGAAACTTTTGAGTTGGTTTTTTGATGAGATTAGATGGCTAATTAAGTCAAGTAATTAACCCTTCCCAGACTAAATGTTTGAGATATTTACTCGGGGAAAAACGAATAATTTCTAAAAATTGAAATCTTATGATCAAAAATCAAGAAATCTAAATACTTTTGAATTTTAAGTTATTAATTAACTTTTCCAAGTACAATTAGTTAATTTAAATTGCTTAAAATAGGTAGGTAGTAGATGATATTTGAATTCTTATAATAGTAGTACCTTGTATTTGTAGTATTTTAATTAAGGTTAATTAGCTAATTAATTAAGGTTTAGGTAATTTTTCGAGTAAAATCCGGATAAAAATTGAAAAGAATGAGAACTTCTAGTAAGTAATTAACCCTTGGAATCTCATAGACTTGGCAAAAATGCTATAAAATAGACTATAAATGCATTATGTACATTTTGCTAGTGGAAAAATAAAGAATAGACTTTTCTCGGGATCTCGAGCTTGATTGGGGCAATTAGATAGTGCCATCACATAAGTAAGATAGGCGCAAGTTCCTTAGCTTAGGTGGTGGTGCTTTTGATCAAATAGGCTTTTTGTACAGAATTCGTCATCAACTTTTCTTACTCAAGCAAGCAAGTATGTATGTATATAAGTAATATAAGTAAAAAAGTAAAGTAAAAAAAACTCGGAGATTTGGGGGAGATGAGAAAAAAGACGCTTTCACGATTTTTACATAATAAGTACTAAAGTCTAAGAGTAAGTATGTATTCTGGTACTCTGTATGTACTATCATATATAAGTATATGTATATTTTAATGTAAAATAGTGAAAAGGAAAGAATCCATAATAATTCCTTTGCTCCGAGAACTCCCCGAATTTCGGAGGAGTAAGTCTAAGCGCCGATCAATTTGCATTTCTTCTACTCTTCTAGTTAGTTTAGTTTAGTTTTTTTTCTCTCATGCCTTATAATACTTTATATATACGTGGGGGGTTGTACAATCAAAAAAAGTAAAAGTTGATATAAGTATGCATATCTAGGATCTTGTACATATTATAAGGGAATACAGTGTGTAATGTAAGGGTTTGAATTGGGCAGAATGAAAAAATGGATTCCAATCTGACTATTCTGAACTACATATATATACATAAGTAAGTAAGTAAGTAAAGTACCTAAGTAGAGTATTGTAAATGTAAAGGGGATTTTTTACCATTTAGATATTAGTTGAAGTTCGGGTAGAAAAAGTAAAATCTCCCAAAGAGCATGACCGACTACTACTGTATAATGCTCTCATACTATTTATATTATAAAGTCTCTCATCGACATGTACTCATACATACGATACGATCACTCGTTTGTACGTATGTATGTAAAAAGTTTTCTTGCCCTGGCTCTGAGCTTTCCCCATATTATTATTACTACAAGAGATAATGACATTTGTTCTAATTGTAAAATGTCATATAAATCAGAATATTTACATCAAATCACGACTTTTCAATTTTTATTTTTTTATCAAAAGTCATACCTATAATGATTTTTAGCGACAACTATTTGTCTTGGGCGTGAAAGGGCTAATCCTATAAATACAAAAGGGACAAAAATCTAATCAAATATAATACCCAAAATTGGCAAATTTTAAAGTTTTTCGGATTTTAATTCTTGACAAAATCTTTCAACTTTTCTCAAAATTTGTCCTTTTTTGATTTTTTGACCTTTTTTGTGTATTGACTGATAGTCCATATGATTCATATGTATATGAAAAAATTTGGTTGATTTGAAATTTTTCCTCCGAATCTTCGATTGGGGACTGCTGCCTGTAAGGATTGGATTGTAGAATGAGAATGAGAGACGATGAAGGAATAATAAAGAGTAATATATTGATATAAAAATAATATAAAAAAATACCTTATATAGACCCTGGTAATATACATAATACCAATAATAAGTATAGCTAATATATGAGTAAGTATATGCGAAGCAGAATTGAGAAAAAAAAGGGGAGCTCTGGATCTTGAAAATTATTATTATATTTCTAATGGGAAATTGGAAATATAAAAAAAAAAATTCCCGATTTACAGTTTTCAAAAGCAGGGGTTCAACCAACCAAGCTTAAACTCACCGGCTTCAAATTCAAACTCATATGTCTCATACACACAAACTTTTTTTTATAAAATTATATTAACTTATACATATATACATAGAGTAGTACTAAAACTTGGCTTGTTAAGTAATATAAATTTATAAAAAGATATGTAAGTAATATATTACATAATAAGAGGTAATACCATATGAGTACAAATCAAATCAAAATATATTTTTCAAATTTATCCTAATATTCTACGCAGCCAGTCAGCCAGCGATTAGTTTGCAAAGTTTACCCAACTTTCGAATATTATTATTCAGAAATATTATAATATTTATATCTCGGCTATATTATACTGCCCCTAAATATTGCGGGTACTTTACTATTTACATATATTACTCGAAAAATGTCAAAATTGTAGGCCCTACTCTGTTTTCTGAAATTTTGATCGAATTTTTGAACCCCAAAAGTAGTTTAAATGTGAAATTTTAGCTAAAATTTTCAAAGATTTTGATATTTTGGGAAATTTCTAATCCAATTTGGCGAAACTTTTGATTTGGAAAATGTAAATTTTGGAAAAATTTGAGCTTTTTGATGGGTTGAAAGAGTTTATTTTAATCATATTAGGTATTATAAGGTATAATAATGTATAAGGTAATTGTATACCTTCGATACAACAACAAGCTGAGCTGAAAGTCTCTGCTGATCATGATCTCAATAACTTTAATACTCATGTGTATTTGTAATAAAAATTGATTTTTATAAAAATTTCCTTCTATATGTACCTAAGTACATAATATTATAATAAGTAAGTCTACGTATACAAGTATAGTAGGTTTAGAATCACAAAAAAAACTCTGTAGTACGAGTATGTAGGATAGGAGAAGCCAATTCGAATGCAAAATAGCTCTGCTGGTATTAAAAGGCAAATACTAATATCTCTCTGAACAAGCAAGGTAAAGAATAATATCACTGGAGAACCTAATATATCTTCAAATGATTTTACCCCCTATTCTTATCCTTAAAAACAAGCAAAATTTCACAAAAATTCAGAAATTTTTTGAAAAAATCTTGAAATTACTTTCTATTTAGCAGATTCTAGTTTTGAAATTTCAATCAAATTTTCTTCTAATTTGTCCGATTTTGAACTTGAAACTGATACTTTTGACTTGACTGAAATTTCCTGTCTTTTTTTGCTTAAAAATCGATACTGAAATACTGAAAATTGGCAAATGTCAATTTGAAATTATTTTAAATTCGATTTTGTCATAAAAATGGGTTTAGTTAATTTGCATTTGTGAACAATTGTGAGTGTTTACTTGTCATTCAAATAGTTGTATAGGTATCTTCAGTAGTGAGATAGATTTAGATGGGTGTATGAGATTAGAATTTCTCCAACTACTACTACTGTATACCTATAGTATAGATAGCTGGAGTGACGAGGATCCTTTCAAAAAAATTTGAAATTTGAAATTTGAAATTGCGTCGTCGAACCCACCATGCCATGCCATGGCTCAAGAGCCACTTTGAAATTCTAATTTCTTTTTTTTCTTCTTCTTCTTCTATTTCTTTCTTTCTTTCTTTCTTTCTTTCTTTCGGTCTTTCGAGCTCAAAAATTCTCTCAAACTCAAAACCTTCGAGGGTTTCCATAATAAAATAAAATACAAAAATACGTTATAAGATTCTTTTACATAATATACCTACTCTACTATATAGTACTACTGATATGAGTATTTATATATCATTTTATTATTTGAATTCCCTGGATTCTCTCAATCTATTTTTCTAATATATGGAGATATTAGAACCCTTGTTTTTTTCCTTCATCAATTTCCCAATCGAAATCGTTTAAATTATACACATATTACCTTATATACCTTACTTGCTCAAATATCTACTTTACTTTTAGCCCAGTTTTACATATCGATAAATCCTTTGACTACTCGACTTGTAAAATTCCATTATTTTATTGGTATGTAGAAGACCAAAGGATATGATACTGGCAGATTTTTGCACCTAAAGATAGGAAATCAAATTTTTCGAGCCTTTTTCTTATCTTATGAAATCTCATAAACTCAAAATTTAGACCAAAATTCTGTTCAAAAATTTAGATTTCAAAATTTTGTCAAAACTTATTTAGAGATTCTTGATACTCTGATAGCAGTTAGCAGAATTCTTTAATTTAATTTTGAAATCCTAGATTTAACAATGTTAATAAATAGACGAAAACTAGGATTTCACATTCCAAATAGGTGATGAGAATAGGAAACAAGTCTAAGATTCTACACTATCATCCATTGTTTTGATTTTTAAGCTTTTAGTTTAGAAACCAAATAAAAATTTTGAAACTTGAATTTGCTTTTCAAAAACTTTACATACCTAGGTTAAAAAAGTCGCAAAAAATTTCAAAATTTAGAAAAATTTAATCAAATTCATATCGAATGTCAAATTTTTGCAAAATTTTAATTTAGGTATATTGATCATTTAGATTTTTTTAAGAGCTTTTGTGACAGTTATAGTAAAATTATCATAAAATCTAAATTTCTCGCCTTACTTCTCTACTTGTATTCTGATTATCAAAATCGATAGGTATATTGTGATAGACATTTCTAAATTTCTAATTTCTAATTCATTATTATTATTTCCTTAAA
Organism: Nanhermannia cf. coronata Gr-Ori-00579; assembly: GCA_034699045.1. Lineage (NCBI taxonomy): Eukaryota > Metazoa > Arthropoda > Arachnida > Sarcoptiformes > Nanhermanniidae > Nanhermannia > Nanhermannia cf. coronata Gr-Ori-00579. The sequence continues at coordinate 436 of JAQIXA010000188.1, read as the reverse complement.
ATCAATCCATCTAAATCTAAATTGATTATTCATTGATTTGATACTACATTAAGTATAAAAGGCAGTAGACTGTTGTAACTGCATATTTCCTAATCACTATTTGTATAAGCCTTACTTATGCTTATGGGTATAAAAAATAGGATAATAATCTGGCTGCTGTAAAGATATCAAATAGAATCAATTTAAAATTTAGAATAGACATTTAAATAGTAATTAAGGACAGATCGAGCCGACCATAAAATAACAATTAAAGTATTTCTATAAATATATTAGTATAGTGTAATTGCCTAGTATTAAGAGTTATACTATAGTACTTTCTCAATATCTTAGTGAGTCAGTCTTAATAGAATAAATCATTTAAGTATACATTTTTCAATTGTATTCGAGTCGATTCTTTTATTTTACAATTTCCTTTCTTGATCTCTCTAAAGCTCGA
>JAQIXA010000187.1:0-56112 GCA_034699045.1 Nanhermannia cf. coronata Gr-Ori-00579 | reverse complement strand
AAAATGGGGCAACTTGTGATATCTTCATTGCTTTGCTCGCACAATTAATAATCAACTTCTAGTGAGTTGATTAAAGCATAGTTCAACTACAATCCTTTTATCTTTGTTAGAATAAAATAGATAGGGTACTTAATTTTACTAAAAATAAAATGCTAAAAACTGAAAATGCACCCTTTTCTTATAGCCTTTCATAAATAGTATAAAATAATTTTAATACATGTTTAAAAGTTAAAAGTAAATAAAAGTCAACACAGAGCCATAATTGGCAATTCACAGCCCAAATTTTTTGTTGATTTGATAACAGATATATATGGTAGGAAACTGATATTAGATGGTATATTTAGAATATTGTCCTCTTGTTTGTCTTTAAATGTGATATTATTTAGGTATAGTAGGAGGTTTTTATTTACTTATCCTTAGATATGATCATTTCTTTATGGAATTATATCCTACTATCAGTATAATATACTTGAACCATTAATAAGAAATAAGAATTATAAGTCTTTTATTATTGAGTTAATTTAAGGAATTTTTCATGGGGTTCTTAAATTTTTATTTGTCGATTCATTTTAAATTAGCTCTGCTCTTTAGATTGATTGTATACTTATTTATGAGGATATTTTATTTATTGGCTCAATGAGATTAGCTTTTTCTTCGATTGTAACGCTTGAATTAACTATTATCTATAGATAAATTATAGTACAAAGGAAAAAGTCATAAAAATTAAAAAAGATTATTTACTACAATTTAAGCATTTTTTTTCTTATCAAGATCATTCTAAAGTAATCTTTCACCCCTAACTATAAGAAGCTCTATTCTTGACATGATCACAAAATCACAAACTCATAAAATTTGAAATTTCATAATTTGTACTTAGAATACTACTAGTGATGTATGATAGATAAGCTAAAAATAAACTCTTTAAAAGTGAAAACAGACAATCTTAGAATCATAGAACTAGAACTTGTAGTTGTAATATAGTAGGTAGCATGTTATTTTTAAATACATTATTTTGATTTCGAATTAGGGTCAAAATAGATTTCAAAGAAATTATTTTAATTATCTAATACATAACATACGAATACATAGCATTTATAAATGCATAGTATCTACATATACTGTAGATTCTAGATACCTAGGTACGTATAGATGATATTAGATAGATTACTGGGAGCATTATAGTTAATAAGTTCTTGAAAATTAATACTATTACTTGGAAAAGGTAGAAAATTGTAAAATAAATTATAAGTTGTGGAAATGATATACCATACCTAAACCTAACTAACCTATCTATCAAAAACTTATTTGATCTTGAATTTAACTTTTTATACTGCTAGCAGTTGCAGGTACTATAGTACAAGCTGTAGTTATTTATATTTATGAGTTTTCTGTGCATCGTAATCAAAATATTTTTGGAATATTGATCTTGAAAATTCTTTATAAATAGATTCGAAAGAATTTGAATTCCAATGAATTTAATACCATAGATTGTAGATATCATATCAACTTATCCGGCAGATTTTATCCTATACCTAGGTTAAAGGGTACTATTAGTATTACTGCATACTGTTTATTATATTAGTTTTGAGAATAGGGTCCATCGGTCTAATTTAACTTTTAAATAGTATAGTAGATAGGGTACGTACTAGTAAGTATCAGTATCATATCAGTAGACCAAGTCTTTACATTTTTAATTTAGAAATTGTCAAATTTGTAATTTCTCCAAATTTGGCTTCAATTTCATTTACTAGGTACTAGGTACCTACTTCTGCCGATAATATTTAAAGTTTTGAAATATTTCCAGATCTAGAATTAAGCCTAGACATATGAAACCTTTTCTCGAGGTGGGTCATATTTACCATATTTAGATTTAGTATGCAGTTAGATCTTATTAGTTTATAATGAGTTTTTCATTTTCTTATGCATAATAATGAGGTTTTACAAAATAGGGGAATAAAATTAAAAATTTTGATGAAATTCCATGCATAAAATTAGATGATTTGAAATGATTAAAGACCTTTATCTGATAATATTTTAAGAATTCTGAATCCTACTTGTAGTAGATAGGTAATATGATTAGGATTTTGAAAAAAAGGATGATAAATTGTGGTAAATTACAATTTTACAATCGTGTAGGTATAATAAAGCCAAGAAATTTTATTTAAGTTTAAAACAAAGTTATAAAAAGTTTTATTATTTGTTTCCTTTTACATAAAATCGTATCCTTCATCATATCAAGTGTGTATCTACTTGTGTTCAAGTGCCCCCAAGATCTTTTGTATGATATATTTTATTATAAAGTAGATCTTAAAAAAGGTCATTATGACTTTTCCCCATTAAAAAGTCATAAGTATCTAGTATAGTACCTATACTAGTTGTAGTAGTTAGTTCTCTTTTTTGTTATTAATAAGAGTTATTAATATTATGCGAAAAAGTAAGAAAAGTTGAAGAAATTAGAATAGAACAGAATAGAGAATAATAACTTGAACAAAATGTCCCTTTCATTGTACATACATACCTAATATAAATACACTACATTATCATAGTACTTAATATATGGACATTGATAGTGCAGTGGGGCTCATTAGATAGATTTGGTCTCAATTTCATAACTAAAAATGTCAAAATTTATTTTTTTATTTTGGGTCTGATTCTGATTCTGATTCTAATTTTAATTTCTAATTTCTGATTCTAATTTCTAAACTGTCGATAATTTGAACTAGATAAAAGTTCCAGTTCAAGAATTTCAAAAGGTTTTACTCATCATTTATAGCCCAAATTTAAAAATTTGTGTGAGATTTGCCGAAATTTTTTATGGTAGATTTGGATACACTGTCAGAAAATTTTTAAGCGTCCAGAAAAAGATTCTAAAATTTTAAGATGCCAATAAGGACAAAAATTTGGACCTGTTTTGAAACTTTTTAGTTTAAAAAGGACTCAAAAATTTACCTATCTAATAAATATGTTAACTAATGTAGGTATTATTGAATAATATTGATTAATAAAATATCATACTTATTTAAAAAGTCCACTTTTAACAGTATTTATAGACAATTTATCTATATATGTAGGTAGGGTACTTTATTTTCCAGAATTTTTCACTTAAGTTGACTAACATAATCTAATTGATAGGAGTTTCAAATTATGCTTAAAATTATTTCTCAAAATTATGTTTTTTATACTCTTATTAGGATTAATCAAATTACAAGATAAATTTCTATTTTTTTATCCTTTTTGATCTTGTAAGTTGACAATTTGTCCATGTGGTCAAATGTCCTGTGATGATATTGAAATAAAAGAGTCCTCGAGGTTGTTAGAATAATAATAATGTGACTAGATAGCCCTGGCTGGCTTGAGGAAAAATAAAGTATTTCAAGAGTTTGTCTCTAAAGTGGCTGAAAATTACGCTTAATTACGGCATAGAATTATTCAAAAGAACCCCATTTGCATAATGAGTTTTCATTTTGCTACTTTCTCCTATTAACTTACTCATACTTACTACAAGTACTACAAATACTAGTAGTACTTGTAGGTACTAATATTCTTCACAAAATTTCCCTCAAATATATATGCAAAAAGATAGTTTGAGAAGTATTGGGGGGGAAAGTAGTAACTCTTCTCCTATAATTTTTAGGTCTTCTTAATTAGCATTTTAAGTATTTTATATCATTAAGCCATCTTCAAGAACATCTCTTATTACTTGCTTCAGAGTTTATTTTACTTCTATCTAAGCTATGTAGTATGTGTGTATATGAGCTAATGAAATAGTCCTTGAGCAGCAGTTATAAAGGCCATTACATAGAATATAACGAAAAATTTCAAATTCACTTTGTAGTTTGTATGATAATGAGCAAAATAAGATATTTAATGTGTAATAAGTGTAAAAGAAGTATAAAAAGAATTAGAGGATCCCCCCCTTTATAATAATGTCTTTCTTTATTTCTTATTATTGCACTTGAATACCTATACCTATACTTACTATCTACTGCTCAAATTAGTTCGCATTCATTAGGTATGCCCACTCAAAACTATACTCAAATTATATAATATAGGGAATATAGATAGACATACCAAAATTTCTCCAAAATTCATCAGTTTAAAAAAATTAAGCAAAATTTTGAGACAGATCCTAATCTGATTCTAAATTTTAAAATTTGACTACCTATAATAAGTATAGGTAATATGAAATTGAACCAAATTCAAATTGAAAAATTTCAAAAGTTTTTCAAGTTTTGTTGTAAAAATTTCATTCCAAAATTCATGAATCTTTTAAAGTTTTAAAATTTTTTGGTTAAAAATCATTTTATGAAAATTTTTAGGCTAATCTTAGCTTCAAAAGAATCAAAATCCTAAGATTTTCAGGTCAAATGAAAGCCAAAAATTTGGACCAGTTGTTCTTAAAAATTCATCCTGAACGCAAAAATTAAAATCTAATCCTTGAATAAGCCAATATTTTTGAACAATTTCCAATTCCCAACAATTTCAAATATTTTTGAACTCTTTCTGGATGGTTTTCCACTACTTTTATTATCATTTTAGATTTAAAGAATTTGGACAGAAGCCTTTTGATAGTAGTGTAAAGTACTGATACATTATGAATAAAAAGTACACCTTAAATAGCTTAAAAGTAAAGAAATAAAAGTGCCATAAAATAATGTTAATGGTGTATCTTGGAATCAAATCAAAGCATTCATAGCACTCATACCAGTATAAATAATATCTACCTACATACATACATGTACTTGTACCTATAAGTAATTTAAGTAAGTATTATTACCTCATTTCAAAATGCTCCAGAACAGAACATTCGAACATAAAGTAAGGAGCAATTATTCTTAACTTTTAATCTTGAAACATAAAGTTTACCTTTTCCATTTCCTTCATTATTAAGGCTCATACTAGTATTATAGACTACTAGAAAAACTATATTTTAAGGCTCAAATAAGGGTACTATAGGGTTTCCTTTCTGATACAATTGTACATCTTAAGACAGTTGGAAAATTGTCATTTAAGCTCTTGAGGATTAGAAAAAGTCTTAACTTTTTAAATCATCTAATTTAAAGTTCCCTTTTGTGCATTTTATTAAAACATTTTTTCCTTTTAGATTTTAGATTTTAAAATGCATTACCCTACTGATACTGGGTACAAGGATTGTGACTAGTCACATAAATCTGATCTGATTATGTTTTTTTCAAGTCATTATATAATTTTATGAGTTTTGTGGGATTTTTATTGTATTGTGTGGTATAGACAGAGTACATGAGCCTACAAGCAAACGGATGTGTTTGTAGACTTATTAAAATGGTTTTGATTAAATCTCAGTTTTATAGTGCTGATGTTGTGGCATAGCTAATTTTATTAATCAGGTTCTTTAACCATTTTTAATGGCCACTGGATAAATGTTAAACATAAAAGAGATTAGAACTAATTACTTATTTAACATTTTAAATCGTTGCCCATTGCCCTTAACCCTGGAAAACATTTATATTTCTTTATTGGCCATGCTTATGTATCTACTTGTGACTTGTACTATAGTACTACATATTATCTACTTGTGTCAGTCTAATTAAAATTATTTTTCATGTTTTTGATTGTAGTTGTTGAAGAATTTGTCTCAACACATTATACTATGGGAATTAATGATATCAAGATTTTAAGCTTGAAATCTCACCACACTTGCTATGATAAAAACACTAAAATAGTTACATACAGTATACATATACAGTATACATAGGCATAGGTATACTCGAATCGTAGGTACTAAAATAAGATAAGATTCTTTAAATTTTAACTTGTTGTTTTATGAAAAAAGGTCCATAGTTGAATGTTGAATACGGTTCATAATTCAAATCAATACAATTGGTTAATTATTAATTTAAAAAAAGTTAAACCTAATCAAATATTATTATTTTTAATTCTATTTAAAACCTATTTGAAAAAATAATTCAACTTTTCTTGCAAAATTTTCAAAATTAGAATCGATATCATAGTGAACTAGATTTTAGTTGACTAGATGTCGATTTTCGATAACATTTTTTTGACAAAAATTTGATATTTTTTGCTCAAAAATTTATTTTTATATAAAAACTAGCCTCTTATGAAATAGCTTCGCTCATTTAATCCCGTGAAGAAATGTATCGGTATAATAAGTATCCAATTTATTTATTAATCATTTGATTTGGTTTTTGACTAAAGGGCCCCTCAAGACCTTCTGTTCATATATTATATTATATAACACGTCATAGGTATAACTATTACTACAGGGGCTGATATTTTGGCCCTCTAGTATCCAAACCATGTATCAGATCTAAAGGTCATCTACAGAATATATAAAAAAGATTCATCTCATTGAGCTCTATCGATTAGTAAAAAGAAAAATCCAAAAAGTCCAATTTTTGACATGTTGCCCCCGGGGGAACTGGAAGTGACCTTGACCCTATAGCCTAATACCACCGCTGGGAAGAACCTAATAACTAATAACCATGCAAAATATTGGAGTTGTAGCTCTTAAGTCTATAAACGTCAGACAGACGGACGGACAGACAGACCGAAATGCACAGGGAAATGTGAGACGTGAGACTACATGACCTAGGGTGACCATAACTGGTCTAAGAAAATCTTGAAAAACAAAATTATATAGGGTATACAATATATGAGTTTCTCTGATGTTTACAACCATTTTATTCAATCTTATTGAAATAATGATAATAATAGAACTTGTGCTTATAAAACATTCCATTCAAATATCAAATATTTCTATAAATACTTATACCTAAGAGAGACAACCCATTCTAAAGGATTGCATCTATTATAGTTTAAAAATGAAATAATTACTTGTAATAATATCTGTGTCTGTAGGTATCTAAGTATTTGCTTTACTTTTAAACTATATTTCAGAGCTGTTGTTTACATCTACATCTTGAATCTCGGATTCAATTTGACAAAAATCTCAAGGATAAAGTGAAACAAAAGATTTTAAAAGAATTTTTTGAGGGGGAGATGATACAAAGTATCCAATACAATGGTAATACAAGGTAGATTTAAAACATAATTGGATTATTAAGAATTCAACTTACAATTACTTATCCTTATACCTATGTATAGGCATACAAAAATGATTCGAAGAATTAGCTGACTGTTCTCAAAGTAATAATGATACCTGAGCTAATATAAATGAATTTTTTTCTCGTCAACAACACCTTGCTTTAGTAGTAGTAGGGTACTTACCGTAGCTTAGTAAGTAGTATCATCATATCATAGTAGAAAAAATGTTGAGAATTTTTAAGTACCTCAAGCACCAGCAGGAGCAGCAATGCAGTGCAAGACACAAGGCTTTGGATTTTTTGGATAAGTTTTGACATTGACTTTGACTTGGTTTAAGGCCCATTATCATTAAAGTCTTTTCCAACTCAACCATTACCATAAAATAAAGGTAAGCATATTATTAATCTTGAGTATCTTGGAATTTAGGTACCAAACTGATACTTGAAGCAGTAATATACAAATTAGTTGTACTAATGCTAATACGAGTACTACAGATAGGTACTTTATACTTGAGATAAAAGGGATATTAAACATTATAATTTTAGCCTTAGGGCAAGATAGTAAGTAATAGGTTATCAAAAATACTTTTATTTTTATTTGATGCTGTATTTGTCCTGATCATAGAAAACTATATTATTAGTAATTACCTATACTATAGTAGTACTAGTAGGTAATACTACTATGTATAAAAAAACTTGAAACATTTGTTCGATTCCAGTTTTGATAAATCCTTATTCCAATTCAATATAGGTATAATGCCTTACTATCCGTAGTAATAAGCCTTTTGCCTAAAAGTTTTTTTGAACCAAAGTACCTACAATAATTATTTGTCCTTAATCAGTCAATAGTACTAATCTTAGGTGTCTAAATACCGAAAATACTATGTACCTTTGAATTTTACTTTTTTTAAATTTTGATATTTTCGAATTTGACCATAAGAAAGTGTGTAATGTGAGATTCCTGTAAGAAATTATAATAAAATGATGATAAAGACATATTAATACGCCATTAAACATAAGAGGAATGCTAGGTATCACTTGTATTGTATTGTATTGTACTACTTACTCTATAGTGCTATCAATGGTTTATCTAGCTCTAAAATCCAAATTTGAGGGTTTAAGGATAGGTATCTACTATAAGGCACTAGGATAAGGACTACCTACTACTTTTACTAGTACCTACCTTATAGGTATATTTAAAGGCTAATTTGAGAAGCCTTTTCGGCTTTAGGAGAAGATTTTATTTTATTTCGACGAGTCTGACGGGTACTTGTAGATTTCGAATATGCATGTAATAATCATAATAATAATAATCTTTCCCATTATAACTTGTATAATGTATAATGTTGTAGCCAAAGTGCTCAGGTCCATTATTATTATTATAAGTATACATATATCTCTCAATTCTTTATAGGTAATGGTCGTAATAAGGTAAAAGGACTAATAATATAAGTAATATAAATATGTAAGTGTCTTAAGACTTAAGGCCAGCATCTGATGATGATGAGATGAGTAAGCTTAAACTTGAAGTCTCGAATTTAGAAGCTTTTTTGTTCTATCTATACTGTACTGTGTACTGTATAAGTATTTGAGCCTGGGCTACGAAGTTTCCTAGACCTGATGTAATATTCATTTATGCTAATTAAGGCTTTGCTTAGGATTCCTTATCTCTAATTATGATAATATAAAAGTCCAAGTCTCGTCTACCTCTTGATGTAAATCCTAGGTAAGGATTTTAAGTATACCCATAAAGTATTAAGTATATACTACTTGCATTGGTAATAGTAGTAGGATAAAATTACTTATGTACGATGTCTCGACTGATGCGACTGAAGGACTTGAGAGTTTCAAATTCACTTTTAGATTTTGAATGCTCAGACTTGGCCAGACTATCTACTTATATTACTTATATATTACAATAATAGTAAGTATTTCTTCACTATTTCTCTACAACTAATTCATCAAAGCTTGATTAACAACTTAAATCCCCTTTTTCTCACAACTTGCCCAGGAAAAATTGGGTCACTTTGATCAAAAGTACTTCATCAAGTTATCAATAAAATCAAATACAAAATACAAATTACCTACAGTTTTTAAAAGTGATTTTTTGAAAGTTCAACTAAGGAAAAATGTATAGAAATGACTTTTTCGAGAAATCTAAAGTGTCGGTAAGTTAGTTTTTTTTTATATTTTTGGTTCAAAAAATACAAAAGTTATCTTGCTACTTATCACTTATCACTAGTTCGTAATATATTTGCTATATTTTAAACATTTTTAAAACCATCCATTGATTTACCCAAGATTTCTCCATATGATAGCTAATTTTTTGATTTTTGAAGATTTGACTATACAGATTTCGATCCGAAACTTTGAAAATACAATATAGGTACCTTCTTGTACCTACTTAAACAATAAAATAAATATATTATTCCTAAATCTGAGCTTTTGTTTTAAAGACAAAAGCTTCTACGAGTACCTATCTATCTACTTAAAGATTTAAGCATAATACTGAATATACTCGTAAGTATAATACCTGGATATTATAATATTCTAATTCGAATAATCTGGCAGTACTCGGGCAGGCTAATTTAGATCCTTTTTGGATTTTGGAACAAAATAGTAAGTATCTAATATTCCTTACCTATACTACTTATTACAAGTAACTTTTCATTATCATTTCCTCAAAATCTATGCAAATTATTCATTAAAATTTTAAGATAAAAGTATAATTATGTAGCTCATAATGTTCATAGTACTTATACGTAGTCCGTATTAAGTAGGTAGATGGATAAAAACAAATTTAGTATGCATATATTCAAATATTCTGTATCTATAAGTAATTTGAATTACATTTTGAAGTGTAGATAATTTCTCTACAAATATCTCACATTAATTAATTAAAATACACATTTTAAATCTAACAAATCAAATTTGAATACCCTATTAATAAGCCTTAAAAGAGGCTCAGAAATAGATAATTTATTTCAAGATTTTTAAAGATAAGTAAGTTAATTATAATTGAATCCAATACTGGCTCTGGTTCTGTTTCTGGCTCTGATTCTGGCAAAAATATTTAATTTATGAATGTATAATTCCTTGTAGTAGGAAGCTGAGATTACCATAAACTATAAGCTAAAATATAATTTTAAAATACTTGTATTTTACATCAAATACTTAAAGTTAAAGGGGGAACAACAAGTCAAGTCAATAGAAAATACAAACATTAGCATTTACTTATAGGTACTTACTTACAGTAGTTTATACATAATTTTGACTTTACATAAATAAATGGACGAGAAAATTAATTCAATTAAGAAATAGCTTTAGGAAATCTTGTGCTTTTGATTTAATTACTTTTCGAATCTAATGGTACATATAAATTTTCCTTCATTTTGAAATTTTAATTTAATTAAGCAAGTCTTCTACTACTACTACATACTTCTATCCTATCTATCTATATGTCTATATGTAGTTTAACTTGTTCGAGATATTTCTTTAATTACAAAAATTTGAAATTCAAATTTAGAAATTAAGTGGATTGGAATTGCTTATTTACAATTACCTAGTCCTTAGTTATACTCGTAGAAGAATTATGTAGAAATATTTATACTTTTATAAACTATAATAAGCTTATTAAAAAGTGTAGACAAAATTTTTCATGATTTGGGAAATACTTTTCAAGTCAAATGAGATAGTCAGTCAAAATATGCAAGTTTTCCAGACAAAAAAATCTGGAAATATTTAAGCTTTATTAGGCCAAATTTTAAGAATTAAAAAAAAATTAAAGTTGGTATATACCCTACAAATTTTACTCAAATTTTGAGTTCAATTTCATGATTTTATTATGGATTTATCCGTAGGGTGGTACCTACCCATCAACAGACATGTTGTCACTAAAATAACTAAAATATGTAGGTGATATATGTTGGACAAAATCATAAGAATGTCGAATTTGGAGAAATTTTTAACAACATTTGGCTTGAAAAAGTCAGAAACTTATCTTAAGGCCTAGGATATTATGTATATCTTATCTATTGAGTCGATTTTTAGCAAACTTTAGTTGAAAAAGTTCAATGATTTCAAGATTTTAAGCTTTAGGGATAAAAATATTTGGAATTTGGACCTTTTAAAATCTTGAAACCACAAAAAAAGAGCTTTAAAAAGACTTTTTTTTAAAAATCTCATTCATAATCCTATTCTTACCCAAGAAAAGTATGCAAAATCTTACAAAATATACGAAAAGATACATAGATACGAGTAAGATACCTACTCTTCTATATTTTAGTCTAATTAATATTTAACAAATTGGTAATTGACCATTTGTTCCAAATAGCCTAATACCTAAGAAGTATATATTTATGTTTTCTAATTCGGATTTCATGATTCCGATAAAATTAAGGTTTTATCAGTTTAGTAAGTATAGCTCATTAGTCATTATTATTGCAGATAATCATTATTTTTAAGGGAGTACTGTAGTCTGTAGTAGTGCATAGGTAGATATAAGAAAATGTAAACTATTAAACTAACATAATTGACAAACATCAAATTATCCGCTTGTTAAATTATCATAATAGTGAATTTATTATTAAAATTGAATGAGAGCACGCAAACCTTGTTAAACTCTCTTGTTTTTCTCCCTAATTTAACTTTGTTTTGACATCTGAAACTGAATTAATGTACATATTTAAATTTTCTATGCTTATGCCATTACTAAATACATATACTTATGAACAATACAATCCTATTATGGTAGATTATCCAGTAGTAGGTTAAGTAGAGAAATACTGAAAGAATTAAATTTTGTATAGATTAACGAGCAATTATTTTTCACAAGTAAAGATATCTTTTGAAAATTTACTCTTAAATTCAACTCTAATGACATACAGCCTACTTAAACATTTGCATTTTGCATTTATATTTTATTGAGACTACAGACTACAGTGAAACTCTTATATAAGGTACCATTTTAAAAAAGTACGATTTTTAACAGAAAAGTACCTTATAAACATGGTTTTTAATAGGACTAACTCAAGTTTTCAAGGGACTTTATTGGTAATTGGTACCCTATACATATAGATATACCTTATACCGAAGTTTTACTTACTACTGTCCTGATATATATTGACAGACAATAATGATTAAAAATTACAAAACATTCAAATTAAATTATAACTTTATGTCAATTTTGTAGAATATTTTTGCATAATATATATTAGATTCCTATACCTATTACCTATACTATGCATTTGAGATATAGGTAACATAATATTTAGAGCTATAGATTTAATATTATCTAGAAAAATATTATACTTAAATGATAAGATTATGATCTAGAAGTATTGAAATGACATTGAATTTCAAGGTAATACTTAGCTAGTAGTATCTGTACTAATGGTAAGGGTATAATTATTCAAATTAAAATATTGTCCCCTTTGATTTGATAGTATAATTTGAGCATTTTGAACAATTGCAAATTAATATATATTAGGTAGATTACAAAATGTTTATCATAAAAATAGAGTGCTTTTAAAGTAAAAGGCAAAAATTATTTCAATTTTCTAAATTAAATCATGTCTAGACACCAAGGTTCGAAGAAATTTGCATCCTTATTATGGATATGTCAGTTAGTACAGTACCTAAGTACTAGTTGTAATTTTTGTGATCTCTAACTTTTTAAGGCTTTGTCTACTCAAATAAGTACTTAAGTATAAATATCCAGTCTAGTAAGTTTAGTAATTTCATTTCCTCATTTAAATAATGTAGGTACTACTAGTATTATGTATTTGATCCGATTTATATTTTCTAAAAATAAAAGTAAAGTAATACATCGCATAGTACCTATTGGTAGTTGACTAGTATTTTTTTAAAATAAGGGGGATTTTAAGATAAAAAATTCGATTTTACAGAACAAAAGAAATTTTGAATTCGACTTGCTTGGATCATAAAGTTAATCAGCAGTGTTTTATATATTATATTTTTTAGATCTGTGATTGGTGATTAACCTAAATGAACCCTCATGAAATGTCGATAATAATAATGGCTATAACCATCATAAAAATCCTCAAAATCAATAGGCATTTACTGTATCGAAAACAACTTTTTTAGTATTTTTTGCAAACTTGTGTGACTTTTCTTACATATATGATCTTAAATTTCTCTAAAAATTTACATAGTTCATTATATGGGCCATGGCTAATAAATGCTAGAACGAGTATGAAAAATAACTCAAAATTATCAACCTAGAATTACAATCTAGAAGCGAGCTAATTATAGTAAGTACCTAATAAGTTAATAAAAATTTCAAGGATCGTAAATGAATAATAATATCAAATTAATACATTACCTAATACGATACTAGGTATTAGATACCCGTACTTAACATGTCTAATGTAAAATTTCTTAAAAAATTTACAAATTTTAATCAAAAACTCGTGACTCGTGACAAAGAAAATTGTCCAAAAATGTCCAAAATATCAATCTAGAGCCTCTAGAAGCGAGCTAATAGAAATAATAATAAGAATTTCGAGGGTCTTAAATGAATAATAATATCAGTTATCAGATCACAGTCCTAGGAAAAACTATAAAAATAAAAGATTTGAAACAGCTCTATCAGTATTATCATTTTATCAATTCATTTGATAATCAAACGCATAAATTCTCAAATATAATTTAAAATAGTAGAATACTAGATACTTATTTATAATATTTCCATATTAGTATTAGTATACTATCTAGTGTAGTAAAGTCTCAAGTTGAAGGCTTTAGCTGTAATTTAAATATGTAAAAAGGACAATTTTGTTTTTGTTCTGCCTATTATGACAATTACATGGTCTCGGTCTCGGTCATGAGAATCATGAGATGTTGAAATCTTGACTGACTGATATAAGAAATGCTAAATAGTATTAAAATATGTATCAGGAAAGGCATCATTGAAATTGAAATACAAACTTACGCTCATTTAAAGCTAATCCAAATCCAAAAGTATCTATATAAAAGTACCTATGTATAAAGTAAGTACTCATTCACTTGCACTTATAATACTCGTATTTAAACCTGAACTGCTCATTCTCCCCTAAAATTTGTTTGTAACTACCACTAGTACTTATCCTTAGTACAGTCACAGTATACTATGTATATAAAGAGCTACGAGTATTATATAAATCTACCTTTGAATAGTTTGAATAGACTTTTTGAGAGATTTCGGTTTCTGTTCATCAGCCAGAAGTTGAGAACAAAATAAACTTGAATATATCCAGATAGGGTTGCTCTGTACAGGGTCTTTTGCTGGTCAGTTGTGGATGGGACTTTCAAGCGAAAGCATCTCGATATCACACTTATATACAAGTAAAGCTCTCTATAAAGTAATTTTTTTTTTCTAAATTTTTTTGACAGTTTATCATCATAATCCAGAACTCAGAATACATAGTGTTGTTATTACTCATTAAATAAATTATACATTTCGTGTTGTTGACTCACCTGCTTCGCAAATTATTCACACGAATTACACCAGGTAATAATCATAATCAAAAAAACACGGCCGACGAAATCCAACTTATACTTATACCTGTACTTTATAGTTACTTATACAAAATCCAAGCTAAAGTTCGAATTATACCTTCAAACTATATTTTTGGGGGAAATTGAAGCATGTTACAGTACTAGTAGTTTGCAAAAGTTCGGTATTACAGAGTAGTACTGGTGTTGGGAAGTATATGACATTGATTGGTATTTAACTCTTTTTTTGGTGAACTATTCAGTTGTATTGTATTGTACCGGTGAATATAATTAATATAATTAAGTCTAATAATGGCAGCTGAAATTGTTTCATTATCATCAGAAGAACAACAACAACAGTCTGACAACTTGTCAAGTATGAATAATAATAATATCGATACATCACCAATAACTATAAGCAAGGGTATGAACCTTGTACAAGAACCAAATCATCAATCTACAATTGCTATTAGAAATGGTAATTGTGAAAATACATCAGTAGAAAATCAAGAACAACAAAAAGTAGATGATCATGACATGTCAAATTCAAATCCAGATTTGAGTAAAATGGGTGAAATAGAAGATAATGATGTGAGGGGTAGGAATCAGATGGAGATCACTGTCATCCCTGATGATCAAAGGTCAATTGGCTCTGGTGATTCTTCAGGTGATTCTTATACTGGTGGACCTCATAATAAGCTTCAAATCCAAATGAACTGTGAAGACCCATATGAAGATATGGATGAAGACAATGATCAGCTAAACGAAGAAGTTGAAGATCACTCTGAAGATGAGGTAATTACACTTTATTATAATCTTAATCTATACATTATAATAATATAAATATATATTTTGAAGCGGGAGAGGGGTAATACAGTCGCAATGCACCTGAATGCTGTATCTCAGCGGAAAAGACAGCACCATCAAATGCACAATTCTTCAGCAGGGGGTAATACGGCAGACCTTATGTACGGTGAAAGACATCATCATCATGGTGGTGGTGGTGGTCATGGTCCTTCAGGAAGAAATTTCATATCAGATTATCCAAATATGGGGAAATACCCGGGACTCAGCAGAGAAAGCGGGAAAAATTTCGGGTTTGCCGGCTCGGTAAGTTTAATTTTTTGCATTTTTTGAAAAACTTATTTGCTTTTTGACTAGTTTGGGTTGGGAACCTATTGTTTGTACATACGATTAATACTATGATACCTTAAAGCATCAAATTCATATAAAATAATACAGAGAATTTCACAAGTCATAGAATTGAATCTCAAAAATACCTGTCTTTTTTGATAAAATATAGCTTTTTTGATTATATTCTTTTACACAATAGGCATATACAGTTCGTAAAAATGGCATCTGTAATGTAATAGATTAGAATTATATTAATGCATTCTGAACACTTATAGAAGACTACTAGTACGAGTAAGTGTAGGTACATAATTGAATAAATCATGATAGTTAGGTACCTACTGAAAAGAGTATTCACTAATCCGTAATCATAAAGTTCATTTGAAATTTTTTTAAATTTTAAGGTTTTAGATGTCTCTCAATTTTTAAACCATTTAAATTTGATCAAAATATTTATAAAGATCATAGTTGCATCGATATTTAGAAATTGAATATTCTAAACGATCGAGATCTAAATGATAAAATTAAAAATGAATCAAAATATAATTGTCATTTTGTTACTCATTTGAATTGCCTAAGTATAATTTTGGTTAGTTTAGTAGATGTCAAAAATACTCGTGCTAGTAAAAGTAGCATTCAATATAATCACCTGAATAGAGTAATTTTTTTTCAATTTATTTCTAAGCAATGAGGTCTTTAAAAAGAGAAATGAGAGCCCAGAATTAGTCTATAAATACAATCTCTCTCAAATAGGTTTGAGCAAATCAGAAATTAAGAAATGCTAAGCTTAAGTACAAGTAGGTAGTATATTTAACCCAAACTTTCATAAGATTAGAATTAGGACCTTCTACTTTCTACTACATAAGTACTAGTACTTTTACTTTACCAGGTACTTTCACCCATAAGTATTTCTTTTTATCGGTTTTGAGACTAAAATTATTAACTATTTTACCTATTATATAATCTGAGCAATTCCATAAATAAGATTTCTATTAAAATTCAAGCACGATAGAGATTACTTTACCCATAATATTATGTAGGTACTTATACAATATGTATAAAATAGGTAAAAATAAATATCTAAATTGCTAATTGACTATTAGGGGGGGAAATGGAAATGACATATTTTCATTTTATTCAAAATCCAAAACCAAAATAATAAGAGCAAAAATACTTAAATTAAGGATAAATAACTATAATATTATCGGACATACTTATCGCTACCAAATATATCCAAGTACCCTACCTTACTACTATAAATACCTCGAAATTACCTTTATACTTACATTACGATTAGAAACATTATAAATACTTATTACACAGAGTAGGTAGGACATTTTAAAACTTTTTTTTCGCTATTTATACTACTACTATGTAGGTACATTATTTTAGGTAAATATTTTGCAGTAAAAAAAGTAGTACCTACTTGTAATACGAGTATACAAAATGCTATCATGCAAACAAAACTTTAGAATCCATTAGTTTTATTATAATGACTTGATTTCTGTCTCGAATTTTTAATCAAAATTCAATCGGGCAAAGTGCATTTTCGCGTATTACTTGATTATTTTTCGATTTATTTAATTCCTAATACTACAAGCTAGAATTTAATACTGTATTATTAAGTATTAAGTAAATACTTATGCTCATTTATATTTAGTATTTAGTATTTAATTACCTATATCATATGAGGAAAAGTACTAGCAAATTGTAAAACTTTTATAAACCTGGTTCAAGTACTACTAATACTTGTACTAGCATTATGGTAATCTTTGTGTAGGTAGATAATAGATAATTTCAATTTGACTTACCTGTACATAAGTACATACATATATCATATCATTATACTAGTAGTTATAGTCCTCTGGTAATATTTCTCATTAGTTTCAGTTTTTTGCAGACTTGTTTGCCTATTTAGTTAACTCGTTATCGAAAATACAATTTAACTATTTATCCCATTGGTTTAAAATTTATAGACTATACTTCACATACTATGTAAAAGCTAATGGGGTAATTTGACATTGAATAAGTACTACTTTGTTGTAGAACTATGTAGATCAGTTTTTTCTAGAAAAAGTAGATAAATAATAGTACAAAAAGATGCACCACCTTTGTGTTACCCTGTATATAAGTTGTATAATCTCGAGGGTAGAAAAGGTATCCCAAAAATCTTTTTATTTTGTGGGTGACAAGGTGTGAAATTGCATTTAGACTTTAAAATTGCTTAATCTTACCCTTGTTTGATATTAGACTAAGATATTATAGGCACAAACTACACTTGTCTTGTCTTGCACTAATATATTGATTTTGAAAACATAAAACCCATAATCCTATTACATTGACATTAGTATAAGTACCCTACCAGTAGGCTTTACCTAGAAAGTTTTTGAAATCTAGGTATCCTAAATCATACTCGTAATGTAAATGTTTATCCAAAAATTATTTCCAGATTTTGAAGAAATTTTCCAAAATTATCACGATTTACAAAATGATAATTTACTATTTATTAGTCCAGTCTTTTTTGATGAAGATTGACTAGGTGTTGAATTATCTGTTGAAACATCTCTAGATAGGTGATTCTGATTAGGTCTATTTGCATTATCACACCTTTTAAACCTTTACTAGGGGGTACTATAGGGCTTATTCTGTAAATTAGATTCGAAAATGAAAAGAGATTGATCATCAAATACTCCGTACAGTAGACAAGGATGATACAGCAATTCTACCAACATTACATTAATAGTACCTACAGATAGTACCTAGGCACTAGGCATATTATGTAAGTTTGAATTTGAATTTGAATAGAACTGTCCACGTGCAATAGAAATTCAATCGGAGAAGGAATTCATCGGGTATAAACTATGTATAAAAGGCTTATTATAAATTTGTAGAAAAGTATTTAAGCATACATTATATATAAACATGACATAAGGGATTTGGTTTTTGAATTTTGAAATTAAAATTAGGTATACCTAAATGTACAAATGTGCCAAGTCCATACATTTCATAATATTAATCCTTACTTACCCCTTAAAATGATCGACCAGTTGTTTTATACAGGGTGCATAATATTTTATTTTTATAAACAAAGTCTCATTAGAAATATAAGGGGTCAGGATTCAGTAAAAGAACCTAGGGCAAATTACAGCTCATAATGAGATTTGATTTCGGTTCCTATTCGGTATTTATACACTTTTATATAAAAAGTACAGGGTTTAAAGGGGAAAATGGACGGACATTTGGCAATTTTAGATAATTTTTACGATATTTAGGAAGTAGGATGTGTAATTTTATGTAATTGTAATTGTATATGTTGGGCAATTGTTCCTGAATTTTGATCGAGGAAATTGTTCATAAATAAGTATAGAAGATGAGGCAGATGTGTTTGTTTGTACAGTTCTTCTGCTAGTATAATTGTAGATTGAGAATTATTAGATTTAAATTGACGATTTCAATCGAATTAGAATAATCCAATTTGTTCATTTAATTTAATGAGGCTTTATTATTAAATTGGTCCAAGTATCAGTAATAATAGTAGTTGCAGTATCTCTAAGCATTAGTAGTATAAATAAATGTTATACCTAAATGTAAATTAAACAAATGCGCAAATCTCGAAAGTATTTACGACTACTTAAATTATTTACGAGGATTAACAATTAACTATACTCGTATTTGTGATATTTTGTAAGAAAAGGGACTACTTTTTCTCAATTTTACATCTATTCAGATTCAGAGCGAAATTTTATACTCATATGGTCAGCCGACAATCAACAAGCCAAATAATTTAGAAAAAAAAACTTAAAATTTTGAACAAATTGAAGTTCGCAAGGCAGATTTGATGGTCAAATTTCGATTTTTTCAATAATATCAAAGATGTTCAGATGTACCCTTTGTACAACTTCAATTTTGAATTTATTAATAAATTAGTTATAAGTTTAAAAGTACTTACTTGAGTTTGTATGAGAGTTTGATATTAATTTAGATTTAAAGCTATTCTATCGAATCTAATCCAGTTTTCCCAGTAGTAGATATATCTAAAGGAATTTACAAATTTATGCTTCCTTTATTAAATTTTATTTAAATTACTAATCACAGAGTTCAAAGTTATTGCTTATAACTTATAGTACTAGTTAGGTATAGTGCTTAGCTGACAAATATAATAAATTATCGAAGGAAAAAGTGTAGAATAATTTCAAATTTGAGTCTCTGGTCACATAAGGTTTAGTTAGGGAAAAGTAGTAAGCGAAAGAACTCCCATTAAAATATCAATAGAGAATAAATGAGTAGTCATATCAGTACTAGTGTTCAGTATTATTACATGTATATACCATAGTTAGAATTAGGGGTTCTAAGTCTAAGGTTCGAGGTAGAGAAAAGTGTAGGCTTGGGTTAATTAGAAAATTATAACCAAATTTATAAGCAATAAATTATATTTTACCAATAAATCAACTATGACCTTATCTGTTTAGCAAAATTTCTCGCAGATTCAGACTAACTTTATATTTTGAATTTGAATTTTCTGAGCTCTTTTCTCAAAAGCCTCAGGATCAGCTACATTAAAGTTATTTGTACATAAATTTACTATAATAATACCTACTAATACTACTCTGCTGAAGCTAAAGCTAAAGCTAAAGATAAGTATATTGAATTTGAGGTGGTGGTTCATTCATTTACGTATTTCTAATGTATTATGTAGTATTCTCTGTATCCTAGTATTCGAATTGAAACTTATATATTTCAGTACCCTGATAAAGTATAGTTTTTGGGGGAACTCGGAAAATATAATTCATACCTCAGGTCTCAGGTCTCTGACAAATTAAATGTGTAAAACCGGGACGAGTTTTGAGTTTCAGTTTGAGCAACTTTTTCCAGAATTCCCATACTTTGTTTAATAGGATTATCTACAACTAGGTACTAAATAGTAACCAAGTAGTACAACCTTATTGAAATTTGATCAAGATTCATTTTGTCAAACAGAAAAAGTCAAAATATGAAAAAGAAATATCTTAAATACCGACATAGGACTAATTTATCTATCCAAGTAACAATTGAGGGTAGTTTATTGGAAAACTTTTCCAAAAGTCTTTTAGATTAGATGCATAATATTTTTTATGAATTTTTTTTCAATTTTTAATTTGATTTGTAGAAAGATTTAGACTTTTCAAGCTATTTCTCCATTAAAAATTTGAGGTTTTGGGCCAAATTTTTTAAAAAATTCTAAAAATTTGCATTTTTTAAGAATTTAGGAGTCAATGTACCGCATAAGAGTAAGAGTATACATTTCAGATTTAAAGAGATTTAGGTAAATCAAGTTTTTAGAAAATTCGTTCTATTTTGATATTTTGATATTTTGATATTTTTATGAATTTTCGAGTAACTTTGCAAGTTCCGAGTTGATGAAATGATAGATCTTGACAATTTGAAATTTGATACTTTTGTTATTTGGTCATCTGGAGGTGATGCAGATGAACCTAATGATGAATCCTTTTGCATTAGGATAATTTAAATTAGCTTTACTGATATTTTATAACAAAAGTAAAGTACTGGACAATATGAGCATATTAGGCCTAAAGGGCTTGAAAGTTTTTGACTTTGAAGTTACAAATAAAGCAGAGTTGAGGCAAGTAGGAAATTATTTCGAACTCGACCATTTCGAATCGAATTTTGGTAAATATTCAATGTCCTCTTATATTATGCTGTACCCTACTAGTGCCCAATACCTAGCTAAGTAAATACATTTCATTAGAGCTATTATATCATATATCAAAGCAGCTTGTACACTTACATACTGATAAGTATACATACATTACATAAGTAAGGTATACACAAAGCTATAAACCATGCTATAAACCATGGTATTTGCATGTGTCGAGATTATAAATCCGAGTTTTTGTCATCCCCGAAAATTCCGTTTCTCCTATGCGGTACTTTTTACATTTGAAGCTTCGGTCGGTCCTCCTGTTCAACTACTTTACTCTATGCATTAATTATCTAAATTACATTCGGAATAAATCACTAGATAATTTTATGACGCCTAAAAACTAAAGCCTCTTGTACCCAAACTTGTCCTATAGTATACCTAAGTACTCAAGTATAGCAATATCAGTTCAGATAGGTAGTTAGTACTGCAAGTACTACAAAATAATAGTAGTAACTTTCCAAATGAAAGAGACAGAGAAATGAAATAAACCTCTTGAAACATTAAAATATCTACTACTACTATCAGTATAGTAGTCAAAGGTATTGTCCTTATGCAAGTACCTTACTAGTACTAGCAATAGTTAGGTTTGTTTGAGTTTTATTATACCTACTTACCTAAAATATCAAACTAATAAATACTAAATAGGAAAACCTTTCAAACCGAAATCGGTTTTTTAAATACAATCTCTACCAAAAAATTACCATAATTTTACAGATATAAAGAAATTATACTAAAGGTCTGGAATACATAATATCTAACTATAAGGTCTATCCAAAGTCCAAAAATTGAAAAAAACTATAGTTCAAAATTCAGTCTCAATATAAAAATTGCGAAAAATTACACATATCTGTAATTTTCATACTGTCCTTTGTGTTTTTGCAAAAAAAGGATCTAAATAAAACGAAATTTGACTGATTTTTGATATAATTTAAAAAAAATGTAACTGAAATAATTTCAGTTACAGATTTCAGAATGAAAGGCTTCCCCTCTTTAGTAAGGTATAATAAATGCTTTATTATAGTACCCCATGCTATTCGTCATAATATAATCTAAAACTTTTCTCGTCTCATCGAGTACTCCTTTTTCGAGTCTTTATATAAGAGTTGAGAAATTTTCGCAATCAAATGCTAATTATTGCTAATTACAAAAAGAGTTTTCAAAAGGGACAAATTAATGTCATTTGCTTTACTTACAGATATAGTATTTGAGAGAGAAGATTCTTTTACTTCTTATTCTTGTAAAATAAAAGTAAGTTCCCGTTCCCCCCTGTAATTAGATTGACATTTTAGTAGTTCAACTAGGACTAAACTTATATTTATTCTCAAGAGTTCAGCATTCAAGTTCTCCAAATCTTTTAGCTTGATTATCCAAAAAAAGGACTATATCTGTAGTAGAATTGATCTTATTACTATTTCGAATTTGTACGAGCGAAGCGAGCATTTACTATCCTGCTTTGCTTGTACTCTGTATTTTGACCATCCGTCTGTCTGTTTTGTTTATCAGTTTGTTTGTATGTATGTCCAGCAGAAGATTACTCGAAAACTATTAGAACGATCTAAGTAAATTTGGCAAGAATGACCCTTATAGGGTCTAGTTGTACCATTTTGACAAAAACTTCACGGGCCCCACCATAACCACATTCAGTGCTGCGAATCCTTAAAGAAGTCCTCGAAATCGCAAGAAAATGTTCCTAATTCTCAGAAATGCGAGGAGTAAGAAGCTTCAAAAATATTTAAATAGTGTAGCTCGACGCTTTGCTCGCACATTAAATAATTAACTATTAAGAGTAGTTAATTAAATCCTAGTAATATAAATAGACAAAATGAGAGTTAAAAGTAAGAGAATTAAATCGAAGAAAAGAAAGAAAGAAATCAAATAATGAGGAAATAGATTTAAGCAATAAAGACAAATCTTCGGGTCCGCCTTCCCCAAAATCTAATTTCTATTTATTTTTTCGAATACAATACCATTTATTGTCCTATTTGAATTTGGGGGATCCTATAAAATCATTTACAGTTTACAAAATTACTCAACCATTTCTTTATTAAAGTCTTATGTCACTTAATTCTTAATATTGACATTTTTTCGAGGATTTTTACGAGTTTGAAATAAATTCAAAAGAGATAATTAACCATTTGAAACTCTGCTCAAATTTGCTATTTAGGTATAGAATTCGAATGATTGCTAGCTTAGAATCTAAAATTCAATCACGCCACGCCTACCAAATAAATATTTAGATTTAGGAATGTACTACCTAAAAAGAATCTGATTTAATTTTTAAATCCTCAAATCTTAAATTTTAACTTGCCTTTTATACTCGTAAGTATACTACTGAAATTGAAAAAATGACTAATTCTAAAAATCTTTAGAAAATTTGAGAATTTTTAGTCATATTTTGCTATTGGTCAAGTAGGTGTAGATCATTTTTGACCAGTAGAATTCATAAACAAAATGTAGAAAAAGCAAGGCAATGACTTCAATTTCAAATTTCAATCCAAATTTAATCAAATACTCGAATGCTTGTTCTGTATTCTGTATGCACTTGAAAGTTATAAAAAACAAATAATAATTTTGGTGGTAACAATTAACTTACCAGTACGTACCTACCTACCTACCTTGTCTACCTATCTATAGGAAACATAAGGCAAGTAGAGTGAATATTTTTACGAAAAATTCTATAAAAAATGAGATATAATGAGCATAATAATAGGTATAATACTCTCGTATGGGAGTATTGGTCGAAAAAAAATGGAAAAAATTAGACAGTTCTGTTCTTGTAATAATAAGTGCATTAGATAGTATTAAGGATAGAAAAGAGATCGAATTATTTACATTTACATACATTTCTTATACATACGATTAGAGAATCAAACACAAGTGCTTATTATTTAAGCATTGTAGAGCATCCTTTGGATCCTAGGCTAATATATTGTTCATTTAAAATGTACCCTACCTACAATATAAGTAATATGTACCAGCAGAAATCACGTAGGATTTCAAAATACCAGTATGTGTATAGGTATGTAAAAAATACTGATACTGACATTATATATGAGTAGTTTTCGATAGGTATATTAAAAAAATAATAATTTCATTGAGCATCAAAACAACCTAGAAAAATACAAGTCTTGGCTAGGGATATCGAACCTTAGTAGATTATATATTATCCAACCCAACTTATTATGATAATAATAATACATTTCATAAACAAATTTAATACCTACCTTAGCATACTGATACTAGCAGTAGAAGTAATCCCAAACTTTTCTTTGAATACTCAAATTCAAATTCGATTAATTCGAAAGGAAATGAAAAAAATGTGGAAAAGGCGTTCATACAATTTTGCTTTTGTTTTACCCATAAGTACAGATACATATATAAAGGTACCTAATTTTTGAAATTCGAGATTTTTTGACTTGAAAACAAGACTTGATACAATTTCTAATAAGTACCTGAGAACCTGAGAACTTGGCAAAATATGCAGGGGGATAGACACAAGTACTCGTATCTGCATACTTGCAAATTTATTTAATTTGATAAATACAATATTCTTTTGACTAATAGTATACTATTTACTACTTCAATTGGATAAATACTTTCGAGATTTACCATGCAAGATTGGAGATGATTTTTCAAGAAAATCAAGATGATAAATGGTAGTAATGATCGAGATTGGATATTATTATTTTTAAAATTAACTAGAAAAATGATGAACTAAAGGTAGGATATGCAAAAGTAGGCGTACTTAAATATACAATATGGTAATTGGTTCAAGTACTAAATACCTATTGAAAATTGGATAAAGATTCTTCAAGATTTAAGAACTCAGGACTAGGTAAGGTATTTAATTATAAAGAAGCTTTTCTCAAGATAATTTGAATGAATAACTAAATAGGGGGAGAATTTTAATTTGAGGGTGCAATTAAATCCGCATATTTTTCTAATAATTGTCTCATATCATGTACCTATAGTTGTAATAGTACTTACCTTACTTTATACAGCCTCTTGTAAAGTCGATTCAAATTCAGATTCAGATGAGTAATATAATTATATTATAGGTACTAGATACCTAAATATTTACCTACGAGATAATAAATGGTAGTCTCAAGTCTTGGATTTTTATTTTTTGGGTTCTTGATGAGTATTCAGAATTTCAGAATTCAGAGTCGTCACGTATAATAATCAAGCCTAGAGGTTCCAGGGTATTATTAACATAATTACACCAACTTTTATATTTGACTACTTTTATATTTGACTACTACATACTACTAAATAATACACACATGTATCAGTAGTGGTCAAAACTACCTAGTAGTACCTACTACTTGAATTTAATTCAGAATTGAATTTGAATTTGAATTTGAGTAGCTAGCTAGTTGATCGTGTGTTTTAAGCTGAGGTGGGCGACGCTATAAATTGTTCATTTTAAAGATAGATAAATCTTTAAAATACTCAAATTATAAAAAAAAAAGTTGTAGGTATAGGTATTTATAGTAGGTAGTTTAATACTGATAGACATGATTATCTTTTATTTTATGTATATTAGATAGGCGGTTAACAGATGTAAAATGTAATTCGGTTCGACTTTCGACTGGATTATAATAGGGGATGGATGCTTGAAAGAAATGCATTTTGAGAAATTTGAAAAGAGCAAGTTTTTGAGATCAAGGGTAGTCTTATGCTTACATTATGTAAGTAGACACTATTGGACAGTGAAACTTCTTTAGAAAGTTTTTTTATAAAATAAAATACTCACCTATTTAATCCATATACAGCACTTGTAGTCATTCTGAAAGGTTTTTATATGTTCTTAATCTGGTCATATTTTGGATAAGAATAATAACTGAAAAAATGCCATATTCCTAAAAAAAAGAAAATTATTTTAAGTTGTATAAGAATGGCAACTTAACTATAAAAGGTTAAATAAAAGTACAAATTTTGAATAGTTTTTGACCTATTTGGTGTAGAATTTGAGTAAAAACTTAAAATTATGTTTGAAGGATATGTTTGAAGTTGTAAGGATACTTTATAACAAAGTTTGACTGTCTAGACAAGCTATAAATGTAGGCACTTGAACATAAGTAGAGTTATAATATCCCAGAGAATTGGGATTGAGAACTGTAGAAATAAATGATGATAATCATTTCAGTCTCATTATTATAATGACATGCTTTATAAACCTAATATCTACCACTACCACTACCACTACTAGTACTAGATAGTAGGTACTTTCTCGGGTGGTTCGAATTTAGAATTCTGAATTCTGATTCTGGTGGATTCGATGATGACGTGACTTGGTTGAAACATATTCTAATAAGAGCCTGCTGAACAAATGAGAATTATTTGTCTTGATATAAATTATAGTAGTTAAAGGTTCTATTCTAAATCTGCCCTATCCTATCTATACGTATAATTTTTGGATGAAATTATCTCATGATTATTATGACTAGCCCTATCATGTATATGTGAAGACCTGTGAATATTTAAGTAGAGAAATGTGTAGGCATTTAATATCTTAAGCTTTCATAATCAGTTCAAAAAAGTTGAAATTTCCTCAGAATTTAAGAATTTCTTGAGCCAAGTTATCAGTCATCGGTAAGTAGGGGAGAAATTAGCTCGAATTTTGACTTTAAAGGGGTGCTAAATAAATTATGTGAGACATGATTTGTAATCTGTAAAGATTTGAGTCTTAAGATCCTTTTATTTCAGAAAATTTGCCATTTATCTTTAGATTTAAAACTAGGATTTTCAAATCTTGGTGTTTATGATTGGGTTTTGAAATGATATAAAAATATTTTTATAGTTTTTTTTTCAATTCACTAATAAAAGTTTAATTGATTCGCTGAGATTTCAAACAAGCTAATAAGGAAATTAGTGAGCACAAATGCCTCGATGTGGTTTGTTGATTTTCTGGTTTATAACCTTCGGTTTTTACCAAATTGGCATTTACGATTAGTGATTATACATACCCTACCTATTTTGCATTAAATATCTAACAAAATTTATACTTTACCAGTAGTTAAAGCTATTTTTGTGGGTGGTTTCAAGCACTTACTATCTATCTAGTATAGTAAGGGTAGAATTTGAAATAAAAGTCCAAGTGTTTTTACTCATCTAATTCTCTGATATTTTAGAAAAAAGAACAAGGCTTCATATTAGTATAATAAATGGTAAATAGTAAATTATATTAAAATTAAATATAGTCATAGTCATATGGCAGTCCTAGTAGTACTAGTAGGCACCAGAAAAAATAATTCATGAGGATCGGATAGAGATGGTCCTACAGTATATAATTTAACCTCATAAAATAAATCATTATTAAATTGGAACTCGAACTTTTGTGGAGGAAAATCGGCTATAAATAGTTGGGCATGTTGACATAATCTATTTTATTGGGAGACTCGAGCTTGCACACCCCACAAACCATCATCATTTCAGATCTTAAGTCACAAAAAAAACTCTTAAATATCCACCAAGTTTCAAGTATGTATAAGTAAGTATGTAGTAGGAATTTAACTATCTTAAGAAGTAAATATATAGTTGGTAATAAGACTGGAAATTGCTATTAAAAGTACTTGGAATAATATAATAATCGGTATTTCATAATGATGCGAGTGGACTTAAGAAAGTGGACTTTTGAAGTCCGCTTGGCCACCTAACATTATCTCGAAAATATCAAGTCTAGAATTAAAATCAAAAAATTTCTCTAGGATAAACTGAAATGATTGCTTAAGATCAAATAATTGATAATGTTCTATGCTAAATGTTTACTACAATGAACTAATTTTATAAAAAATTTTGAAAGTTTTGCAACTGAACTTGAATTTTCGACTCTAAAATTTTGATAAACTCATTGTTAGTTGTTAGTAATTGTTGACAAAACTCGATTTTGATAGTACGTACATTACATACTTACTGCTTAGAATTAGTTTTGTAGTTTTGATATTTTTTGTCATTTAACCAAATGACTTTGGAATTCGAGAGTTTAGCTTAAGAAGGTAGCCATTAATTTAAGTAGTAGAATTGAAAGTCCATCAAGACTCCTATTAATAAATAGTGTAGGTACTTACTTATAGGTAAGTATGGCGGCAATGAATATCGGTCTTAATTCTTAATGTCTTTTCATCATAGGTAGGGTACTTAAATATGGTTCTAAATACTATATAAATTATATGAAAAAGTTAATTTCCCTCCCGAAGTTGGCATGTCATCATCATAAACTATCATAATAAAACATAAAACTCGCTTATAATTACTAGAATAAATAAAACCCTTTGTCTCTCCTGTATGTAGGTACCTTCAGTGTCTATTCAGTGTACCAGTTAGAAAGGGGGAGAAATAAGTATATTTTATACATTTAGTCATCACCAAATTGTAAAATACATAATAAATATTGTACCCTAACTTATTACCTACCTATATATGCATGTTCTATGCAAGTTCAAGCAGTATGTTAAGTTACATAAGTAAGTAAGTACAGATACAGATACAGACACAGACAGAAGAATTGAAACTGATATAAAGAGTCGGTTTGTTGGACACAAAAGATAAAGAACGAGCCAGAAAGGGTTTACTTTTAACTCAAAGATCCCATAAAATTATTAGAGGGGAATTTGCATAACTCGTATAGTCATCAAAAGGATCATTAAATAATACATAATACAGTAAAGAGCACCTTTACAGGCACATTTTGAGACCTTTCGTTTACTTATTTACTTACAATATCTGTAATATACAAGTACCTATGTTATGGTATAAAGTTATTATGCCGATTTCCGAGATCATTTAACCTCACATTATTGATAATTTTGGGGCATATTAAGACATTTAAAGTGAATTTTTACCTCTCACCCTCAGCTCTCGTATAAGTAGCTTGCGAGTTTTAAAAAAGATTCAAGGCAAAGGATACTGATATCTTTGGAAATTTTAATGCCAATTTTGAGATAAAAATCGTTAATCGGTTCAGAATCGGTAAATTTGCTTACAAAAAATTTATAGTAAGCAAATTGAGCTAATCATCTAAGGACTTCTACAGTATACCTAGTTAATATTAGGTTTTAAATTTTGACAAAATGAAAGCTAACAAGACAGTTAAGCATAAGCACCTATTCATTTAAAAAGTGATTTAGATATTTGTAAATAAGTAGATACTAGCAGTAGGTACTAGCAGTAGATACTAGCAGTAAGTAAAAAAGCTTCTCATTAATAAAATTTTATTTTTTTAAGTAATTCTTAAGCTTGGTGTTCGTGAGCTAAAAATGTAACACGCTTCTCTCATACTGTAAGTGTAAGTATGTAGGGTACTCTATAAAAAGCCACACAGAAACTCGTTCAAATATCAAAAATAATAAACTGTTCATAAATCCTTATGTAATTGTGTAAAAAAATGCCAAGGACCCTACCTAGTCTAAGCCTACAGTATATAGGTACTAGTCAGAAGTAGTAGGTAGTAAATATATAAGTCTGAAGTGTTTTAGATAGGAAAATAAGAAAGGCATTAATTACTCTGGAGGAGTTATGAGAGCGTAATTAAATCAATTATAAATTTAGTATAATTAGATATTAGCTCAATTTATATATCCAGAGAGCCAGAGAGAGAAACCTCTTAGCCCTGAGTAATTTACAATTATTTTACCCCCTATTAAATAAACGCCAAAAATTCATTTAAATTATACACCTTACATTTACTTACCTATACTGTATCTACTAACAATAAGTGACTACTATAGTATAGGTACTGATAGTATATTACGGCCGGGTGAACTTTTAAGTCTTAAATTTACTTTTGGGGAAGGAAGTTGATTTATTTATTATTCTCATTTTTTGGGAGAAATATTTTTGACTTTATACACTGAAATTTATCTATAAAGTATCGCAGAAATTTGAAAAAAAGATTGTAATATTTACATCTAATCGTAATAGTAATAAGTACCTACATAGTTTAAAATCGTTATAAAAAAAAAGCTTAAAATGACTTATTTTGATTATTCTGATTCTTTAGCTGAGCCAAATTTTTGAATTTTGAATTTTGAAAAAAAATTAAAATCTTTCCCAATTACTTATATTCATCAGACCATTATATCTACTAAAATAATTGTGCAAAAAAATGCAGCTATTTTTTAAAAACGACGATTTTTATTAATATTTTAGCTCAAAAAAGTAGGTACTTTTTAGAAAAAAAATTTTACGCTAAAGGAGGCTTTATAGATCAAGTTTACTGTATTTCTACGTAATATATACATAGGTATGTATCGAGTCAAATTGAAAATCCAATTTACTTAACTGATCCACTTATAATTTGAAATACGAATTATGTGAGTAGTTTAATAATCGTTTGGTCATAATTAAATAGCTTTAGTAGTCATTATCTTATGAGTATAAAATTGGAGTAGGTAAATTTAGCTGGCTAAAAGTGTATGATTAGCTGTGGTACTTATTATTAATTGTATTCTGTAATTGAACTTATCAAGTAGTACTTTATTGGGCTAAATAATTAATAGTTAAGGCAGTATACTCGTATTAGGTACTTTATTATTATTGGATACTTATGTATTAATATGTACATATTTTACGAAATAATTGATAATGAAATATAGACAAAATATTATTGACATTTGGAAATTAACTATCAGAAATTTCATATAATTAAATACTTACCCAAGTATCCTCGAGTTAATAACTTATTCTAGGTACTTAATAGTATTATGAGACTATTAAATATGATTATTTCCTTAATTACAATTACCACCATCGTAGAATACACATTTTTTGTTTACCTACCTACTTAAAATACATTATTTCAATGTATTTTATGTATTTTATGCCCAATTGTATTGTTTCAAGGTATCAAAAGAACTCATTAATTTCTGAATCTAGCTATACTAAATGACATGCGATAGGCACTTAATGAGGTAATTATAATAGGTAATTCTTTTCATACATTACCCCTTAATAGGTAAGTGAATTTAATAGAAAAATAAATAAAAAAAAGTGTTAAAAAAATCTATAAAAATTGACTTAATAGTTCATTTCCTTCCTTCGATAAGTAGATAGTACGTAATTTTAAGAAAAAAATCATAAAAAATGTGACTTTTTAGATTTCAGTCTTATTCAAATAAGATATGAAAATATTTAGGATTTAGTAGAGCACTTTATGTAGATTTACCTTTTCTTTGGGAAACCTTAAAAACTTTAGAACAAAAGCAAATCCGAGGACTTGAAAAGTTTTTAACTTTCTTAGGAGAGACAAGATAGAAAGTTGTATTTGGTAATTTTGCTTATAGACAAGTAAGTAGTACTTATAGTACTATATATAGTACTAGAAGGTCCTGTCTTGATTTTAATTTTAATACAAAAATTAGTAGGATTATTTTCTAACTCTGGTTTTGGTTGTTGGCTTGAAAAGTATGGAAAATACGGATATTTAGGTAGTAAAGTATAAGTTTATAATATTGGATTTGAGCATAATTTAAAATTTTGGCTGCTGAGGCAGTCTGGGCTTAAATAAATTAA
The DNA here is from genome assembly GCA_034699045.1 of Nanhermannia cf. coronata Gr-Ori-00579. Classification (NCBI taxonomy): domain Eukaryota; kingdom Metazoa; phylum Arthropoda; class Arachnida; order Sarcoptiformes; family Nanhermanniidae; genus Nanhermannia; species Nanhermannia cf. coronata Gr-Ori-00579. The sequence goes on along the minus strand of JAQIXA010000187.1, from coordinate 24,231 downwards.
GCCTTTAATTTTAATTTCTAACGAGATAGATGGTAGATGTACTAGTACTAGTACTAGTACGAGTGTAGAAGTGCTAGTGCCCAATTATTGGATTAATGCAAATTAGACCTTGGTCTAATCAGAATTCGTTGATTAATATGTAAATTAATAAGATTACATGATGCAAAGCAATGCTAATTTATATCCAAGTTTTACCCTCACGAATTTTACCCGAGTTTTTAAATTACCTACCTACCTATATAGATATTATAAGGTGACTAGTGACTACTGGCTACACTACCTACCTATCTAAATGTATCTTGAGGGTATAGTATGACCCAACATTGAAAAATCTCATTTCTAATTTACAATCCTAAACAATATACATTTGATAGGGAGTTTGATAAATCAGGAACTTTGGCCCAAAATTTCTAAATTTTGATAAAATTCATTTAGTTTGGCAAATCAAATATTTTTCCCTAAAATTTGTAAATTTTGACAAAATTCATTTAGAAAGAGTTTGGTAAATCAGAAATTTTGATCCAAAATTTGGAAATTTTGACAAAATTCATTTTAAGAGTAGAATGAGTTTGAAAAATCGAAATTTTAGCCCAAAATTTCTAAATTTTGACAAAATTCATTTAGAAATAGTTTGGTAAATCAGAAATTTTGATCCAAAATTTGTAAATTTTGACAAAAATTCATTTTAAGAGTAGAATGAGTTTGAAAAATCGAAAATTTTAGCCTAAAATTTCTAAATTTTGACAAAATTCATTTAGAATGAGTTTGGTAAATCAGAAATTTTGGTCTAAAATTTATTGACAAAATCCATTTTTGTAAATCAGAACCAGAAACTGGTCAAAATTTCCAAAATTTGACCAAAATAGATACCTTACCTGTATAAAAATTTAAACTTCGAAATCTATTTTCAAATCAACAACAGTGAATTTGCATTTTTTTCAATTTATAAACCAGTTTATTTTTTTGAACAAATAAAATATCAACAAACCATAGTGCAAGATGGATGGAACTTTGATATTTTTTGACTTTTTTTGTTAATTAAAAAGCTGATTTGGATTATAAAAATGTGTAAATAAAATACCAGTATAAACTTTCAAAATAATTCAAGTCAAAATGTAGTTCTTAGCTTATAGATTTCCCTTAAAATCTATTGAAAGATAGGATTTTACTTAAGTTTAAATTTGAATAAATTGTACTGGTACTTTAGCACCTAATTTATTATAAAGTTTAGTTTAAACATCCATTTGAAATTTTCCAAGTTTGAGTATTGAATTTTCAGACCATAAATAAACATTTCAAAGTAATCCAATTGAACTCTCATTATAATTATCTCTTACTCGAGTACCATTATACGAGTATACAGAATAGGTACATTAGTATTTAATATTTACGTACCTTTAAGCCTTTAATACTTATGTACCGATACTACTATACCTGATAGTAAAATCTAAGCATTTTGAGGTGGTTATTTTGATAATAAGACACTTGAAAATTTGTAATTTGTTAGACCTTTTAATTATACTTATGTAGATTTTGTGAAATTCCATTTCCCCTCTCTTCTTCTCCTCTAATTAGTCTTAATTTCGCACATGTAATTATCTATCAAATTCAAATTCAAATTCAAACTTCAAATGTCATTTGATTTGATTTATTTTATCAAAACCTGAACAACATATGGATTTGAAAGGGTCCTATATTTTAAAATTAAAAGCTCCAATTCCTTCATTAGTACCATTAGTTCATTACACATTAATGCGAGTAAGTCATAAATTTCGTTAATTTCAAAGTAAATTCATATTCTACTCATATTCTAACATATATTTAACCCTAATTATAACTCAACCAACTTTTGGGACATTTCAGCACGGATTTGGTTTCGAAAATTACGATAAATATCCATAGCTTAGGCATTTTAAACCATTTTGATATACTTCTCGAAATTTTACATTCTCATACCATGTTGTTACTATATAGTATAAGTATCTACTTATAAATGGTAGATTGGTCAAAATTTTGAACTTTATTCGAGTTTTTCAATCGATCTTGAGTCAGAATTGGCATATTTTTGCAAAAAGTCTATAGATTTTATAAGAAAAATTGTCAAAATTTTGATTTTTTTTTGTTTTTCGATCGATCTTGAGTCAAATTTGACATATTTTCCAAAAATTTTATAGATTTTGTAAGAAAAATCAATCAAAATTTTATGTAAAATACACAAGATAAACTTATGTATATTTGTTTAATTTTGGGCAAAATGTTCAGATTATAGGTTGCTAATTTCTAACCTTCCTAAACGTGTAAGTTCGCAAAAATTTTTCATTTGTGATATGACATTTTCAAAGGTTATGTAAATCAGTCAAAAAAAGTATCTAGTTTTCTGACAGAGGGTCATATTTTCTATTAAGGTACAAACTACTACTACAACTACTACTTTGTATAAAATAGTAGCTGTGGCTGAATATTAAGAGTACTTTTTAGAAAATTCGAAATAATTATTTCGAGATTGTGTTTCAAGTATACCTTTATCTCTTCAGGACCAGAATTATAATAATACCCACTTTACTACCTACTATTACTAGATACTACAGTATAGTCTATAAGGTATTAATTATAAAGCTCAGATATACTAAATTAATACATTTACATAATAAAACTCATTGTAAATGATGATGCTTTTGTTCCATCAGAATATTTTGTATTTCAATATATACTATAGTACTAGTACTACTAGTAGTAAGAACAAAGGAAATGCATTACCGGCCGGTCTATACCATCAAAGCAAAGTTTGTACTATATAGCTAGTAGTACATTGTAGAAAAGTCTATTTATTTCAGAAATAAAATAGAATATTTAAATATCGAATTATCTGCCGGACAAAACCCTATACTTTCACAGTACTACTCTACTATGTAGTACTTATGCTATTGAATTTGAAATGATATTAAACAGTAGAAAAGGGTGAAAAGCGAGAGAAATAATTTGAATAATTAGAAGCATAAACCTTAAAATTATATCTGTCTGATGATTATATGAAAGTAAATCCGAAAATTATGTGTGATCTAATGTGCACGAGTTGTGATTATTTAGCAGTGTATCTGTACACAGAGAATCGATCCAAAAATCCCTATTTCATAAACATAATGTAAAATAAGCTTATAAAATTATAATAGAATTTATAGAACAACTGTTTTTTTGTATAAAGTTCAACTGAAATCCTCCGATTGTCCACTATTCTACAGTACTTTTACACAGATTTTCGAAACAAATCCATCTGCATGAGTTTCACTTTAATTTCCCCATTATTTGTACTATTTATTATTCTAAAATTCTAAAATATAAACTAGTACCTACATAATGTAGACAGGAGCCAATACCAAATATTTAATTAAAAGATTATCTCATAAGCATATACAGACTATAGATAGTATGGTGCAAAATTGTAGCTGACAAATTTTAATTTTTTGTGTTCATTGGAAAGATTAAGGGTGTCGTGTGTGTGTGTGCCAGGACTTAATTTTTTCAACAATTCTGTGATCAGAAATATAAAATGAGGATCTCAAAAATTTACATACCCTGTATAAGTACACATGGGCATCAGCTTAAAGGGAAATTAAACCTTATCACTTGCTTATATTTGTACCTATAATAAGTAGGAATAATAAAAATTTATGTTTGAAATCGATAAACTCGTATAATTTATGTTTACCTAGCTTAACCTATGTTTAGTAGGCTCTTTGTCACTATTCTAAGGATCAATAATGTCAAACAAAATTATCAAGTTTGCAAGCTAGATCTTAGACTGTATAATTCGCCAATTTTCCAAAAAATTTTAGATTTTGTTCAAAAAACCAATCAAAAATTTGCCAAAAATTTAGAAAAAAACATATTCTAGGGACTGAATCAGGGCTTAATGTCCAAATTATTTATGTTTCTAACCTGCCTAAAAGTGTTAGTTGGCAAAAGTTTGGAAAAATGGTCAAAATTATAAAAAATTTACCAAATTTTTGTGTCCAAATGCCTAACTATTCAGTCTCAAGTTATTTTTCCCTGAAGCTAATTTCTATTTCTACTTTCTACGCTTTTCTCTGATACTGATACTGCTAGTTATTATTACAAATTGTCCTATTGATTTAATATTAACTAGACTTGTATAATAGGTAGGTACTAGGTAGTATGCACTTAATATTAATATTAATGTACAAAATTAAGTATCCCATCCCGAGTTCCAGTTGAAAATGATGAGCTATTCATATCATTAGAGAGCTCATAAGACTATTAAATTAAACAGGATTGTGCTAAATATATTATTTTAAGGGCCAATAATAATATCTATGTAATATAGTACCTACATATGCCTCTGGCTTCAAAATAAAATTACTCTAGTTATTGAACATTTCCTGTGAATAGCCATAATGCTCCTCATATTAAATGAATTATAAATATATTCAGATTTCAGAGTAAAATTTCAACAAATACCACACACACACATAAATATCAAATGTACAAACTAGTACTAGTATCTACTACTAGTAGGGTATACTTATAATCAAAATTATTTCACAAATTACTCAGTATTTCTAATGCATATCATTACATTGTGCTGAGGTTTGCTTAAAATCTTTCGAGTAAGCTATTATTATTAGATTATTATGCTTTAGAGGCTTTCACAAATTCATACTAATTTTAATTCTAGACTTTAAAAGTACCTACCCACCTACGTAGATGTAGATATGTATGAAATGAAGTATTTTATATCCTACATAATTTGCCCTCGAATATCGTATTATTCTCTAATGTACCTATGTAGGTATGTGTAATAAACAAATTTGGACTTTTGGGTTTGTGAGAGAATCTAGACTATATTTACCGATTATTTCTCGTGCAAGTTTCAAATCCTACACTCGAAACAAAATTACAAATTATTCTGCATTTATAAATACTCTTTCTACTCTATATTTATAATACTAGTACTTACGATTACGATTGTGCCATCAATGGTTAGCTGATAATTAGATAGAAATGAAAAAAATTGAGCTTTTTTTGTCAAAATTAAGCAAATAGTATTTTCGAATTGTAGTGCTTATTGTAACCAGTTAATTTTTTACAAAATTTTGCATAAAACTAATACAACAAGAATGTAAGTAGGGTTTTTTCTATTGTATGGTATGTGTCAACTATCTACATAATATCTGAAAAGTTATTTTTATTTTATAACTAAAACGAGTAAAATGTCATTTTAAAAAACTCGATTTGAAATTTACGAAAATCCTATTTTTTTAGATAAGCTATTAACCTGCTGATTTGCTGTTGCTAATATTTGGGTATAATATAATGAGACTAAAATCTTATATAGGAAATAGCGATATGCTAAAAATGCACGTCCATTGAAGGCACTTTCCTCCTAATTATAAGTAAAAATATTAGTTAATGTGTAAATAGTAATTTTGCAAAAAAAAAATTGAGATTTATTTTTAATTGAGTGAAGGTGGAGAAAGCCTCGTCAATAATATGCACAGTAGAATTAATCTCAGTTTCCGGGCTCCAACTCGGATTGTGACAAAATTCTCATTAGAATTACATATTACCCAACTAGTACCTACTATAGTATTGCTGGTACAATAATTTTCAAGTTGAAGGTGCTGCATGAAACTGAAATTAATGTTTTACACTCGAGCTCGAAAATAATTACATAAAAAAAAGTAGAAAAATTACCAGAGTACTAATGTGATATGAAATGACATAAATGTAAGTATATATTATGGATATTATAATCATAATCGTGGTGAATAATCTACCCTCACCATACTTACCTATACCTATACTATAGGTAAGGTAATTTTATTTTGAAAAAAATTGTGCAGCACGCCAAACTCAAATTCGGAAGTGGGAAATGTTTTTAACTTTTCAGACACAATGATAAAATAACAATAATATTCGGGGTTTGTCAGCAAGTACCTTAGAAAAAAATACTTAAGTAGGTATTTTAGATTTAGAATAGGGTTAATTATAAATGAAATTCATAAAAAAAGTTCAGTAGGTATTGTAGTGTAGTGTAGTAAGAAATGTAATTATGACTTTTATTTTTATTTTTATTTACATCTAATTCTGGAATAAATGTAATAAGGGCTTAAGTTTGGGTTTACCCCCTACTATGTAGTACTATATTTGATATTATAATCCTTTCAATACTTACTTTGGTGCTTTGGTACTTTTATTCGAGTTTAAATACTTTTATGCCCAATTTTTCTACTCAAATATGCCAATAGTAATAAGCAATAATAATAATAATAATAATAATCTTTCTCTACTTACTTATGTAGGTAGGGTAAAGGGTACTATATTTATACACCATATGACATGATGCTAGTGGTTTGGAAATATTTCGTGACATTAAAAAAAATCACTGAAATGCAATTCGGTCATCAAATTTAAGAATTTGGAGAAATTATGAACCCCCCTTGTACTATAGACCGGTTTATCCATCCAAATCCCAACACGAACTTAAAATCTAGAAAAATTTATTTTCCCATGCTTAAAATACTCATTATGAAATATTGTCAGGATAAATTCACTGGACCACAAACACAATCTAATGGTAAGAGAGATTTGAAGGCTAATTTTGATATAAAAAGGATCAGACAGTTCTTTAGAACCAAAAAATTTCAAAAATTAATAATTAGGCATAGATATTTCCTAAAAAAATCAAAAACTACGACCTCCTAACAACCTTACCTACTATAAATTATCAGAAAAAAGTTTAAGAATCATAAATAGTTCAAAAATGAGCTAAAAATGCTTAATAGTAGATATTTAGGTTTGGAAAATCAAAATACTGAGATTTCAAGAGACAATTTTGCTAAAAAGTGTAATTTTGATTCAAAATATATCAGTAGACAAGATTAAAAAACCTACTTAACAAAAAGGCCAAAAATTTGACTAAATTTGATTATTTGACTTTGACAAATAAGAATTTTGACAATATGCCCTACTAAAGTCAATGTTAGTGATATTAATATTTAAGTATTTAGGGTTGAAAACTTGTAAATATATTATGGTCTCATTAAATATGAGATTTGTGACTTTTAATACTCAAATTCTAATACAGATATTGAGATCGAGCATGCCAAAATCATGTTAAGAGTCATAACTAATTTTATACGAACCTTATTACCCTAGTACTTTAAGGCCTGCCTTAAACATGTACAAGTCATACTGTACTATAGTAGTAGGTAAATCACGATAATCTAATGGGCCAAAATACTCATATATTATTACATTTTAACTCTTATGAGACTTTTATTCTCTCACAAGTTAATACAATAAAATTTAAGAACTTGAATAAAAAAAGCCCCACTATGGTTGCTAATGCAATAATCATAAAGATAAAGATAGAGTTCAAAGTGTAAGATAATTTGTCATAAATGGTCTCAAGTTTTCAAATTGTGCAATAATTTATGTAAGGAAAAAAGTTGTAACCCCCTACTTAAAACTTTTTTTTCCAATTAGCCTTTAGCCTGCAATTTTATACATCTACTACTCATAGTATCTACTTGTATATTTAATGTGAGTTTAATATTAGTCCTAGTATTTATGTACATTTACATGGGGACTTTATAAGATTCGAAAATCTTTTCTTAATTAGTCTGCACAAGTTTAAAATGATGTAAAATTTGTGGTCGTGCTCTGAATAAACTATAGGTATACTATACTGTATAGTACTTTGTAGTAGAGAACTTTGTCATTATTTAACTTACGATAATATGATTTACGGGTATTATTTATAGATATTTCCCTCAAAAAAAGTAAAACTTTTGCTTCTCAAGTATACCCCAGAACCCAGGGAAAGGTAAAGAAAATGAATATGCAAATTTCTCATTTCAATTTCATACTTTTTACATACAGAAAGAACTGAGATTTTTGCATTTTTTTTTTTGAGAAAAAGCTTTAGAAAAATGGCATAAGGTTGTGATGTGATGGCTGAAAAGGATTAATTTTTTAGTTTTTAGACTTGAATTTGAAATTACTACGTATACCAATACTATAGATAGTAGCTTTGAAAATGATTTATAATTTATGCATAGAATATAATGAGATGGTAAGCTTTTCTTTTGTACTACAGTTCAGATTAATAAATGAAATAAAATGAAAGCTTTTGTATAACTATAACTACTGACTATATAGAAGTCTACTGATAATACAGAGGGGGAGATGGTTGAAAAAATCCACAAAAATCTAAATCTAAACAGACCATTGATTTAGTTTTTAATCGAGAACCTTTGAATTTGAAACTGTAGGAAAAATTAAAAATACTATAATTTGCATAATAAAGGACTCTCATTTTACTTTTTTTTTGAAATGAAATTTTCTATACTTATACTTATACGTATGGTATGATTTGCATTTTTCCACCCAGAAATAAGTACTCTTGTAGTAGGCAGTAGGATAGAAGATCCCTTATAAGTACGAGTATTAGAGTGTATTTTATGCAATATTTGTCCTCGAGGTTCGAATTAAAAGTATAAAATTAATACCAATTCAAATCCATCCTTTTGTCTAACTCTGATCAGCCAAATCCTAAAGTTCAATTTCGTAACTTTATACTACAAGTACCCTACCTTCATACATACGAGAATGTAATAGGTAGTAGCTAGAACTTAACATTAGTATTGGGTTATAAATTGAAATTTTGATCGAAAAGTTACTTTACAAGCTTGCTTTATATTCATCCAATTTTTATATTTTAATGCTTCTTATTAGGGTGTTCCTCATTACCCCTTTGTGTCAATTTCACCCTAATGATATTCGATATAAACTTTGTACTAAGGGTACTAGCATTAGATTATTTGATACTAATATTTGGTTTATTTGCTACTAATCTAAAAAATCATCGAAAGTATATTTTATCGAAAACTAGAATTTACTCAAATTCTAAATTTTTCTTTTACTATTTCAAGTTAGGTCAAGTTAGCCAGCTCAAACAAATTGTCCCAAATTAAAAAAAATATCCAAGATTATTTATTTGCAGAGCTAAGCGTAGTCATGAATAGACAAGAGTAGTAGTTAATTATATCCTAGTATAAATTATGGTTTTAAAAAATCAGATTTTACTTGAAATATTAAATTTTTTATTCAATGCTAAGAACTGAATTATAATTGGAACTATATTACCTACACTATAAAATTTTCTAAATTTTAACTAAAATTATTCGAAAATGAGACTAAAACAAAAATAATTTTTTAGATTTCCTCCTTTCCGTGTAGTTTCTCAAACTATAAATATTATTTTAGGTGATAATTTATCCATGAATTTTAGCTTAGAAAAGTCAAGAAAGGTTGAATACCATACCTACTTATCATAATATATACTAGGTACTTAATAATTGATAGTACCTAAATACTAGTACCTAGTACCTAAATCAATTTAGATATTTTATTATTTGGTTTAAATGTCAGTGACCCTAATGAAATTTTGACTAGATTTCGTGTGACATGTGCCTAAAGTTCATGGTTTCGAGTCGAAAATACAAATAATTTGTTCTCTTTTCCAGTTCTATAACTACTGGTAATCCAAGTAGTTGTAGGTAGTGATAATAATAATTTGTGATCACTACATGCATACATAGTAAATAGAAAATTAGAAATTCTGAAATTCGTCATTGAGAAATTTGCTCCCGGTCAATCCAACCATTCAATTCTGAATTCTGGGCTGTCTGTCTGTCGCCCTTTTCCTTTCATCTTCAAAAACTTCCATTTCATCATTATTTTCAAAATTATATTATTACATAAGTAGGTACTAGGTACACTACATACATATTATGTTAACTTCCCCCTTTGATTCACATTTACATTTCATTATTATCATTTACTCAATTTCCCCCTATTTTACTACTAGTTTCCCTTGTCCATTCTACACATACATATATCAGTTCAGTAATACTTATACAGTAGTTGTACTATTACCTCATTTCAATCTTTATTAATCTACAATCTACCGGATAGAAGGCTGAAGATAATCTGTACAGTAGTGTATTTATGTTTATTATGCAATATTTTATATAGAAAATACTGTCCTTAAGGGCAATTCGTAGTTCATAGTCATACAAGTAGTATAAATAGAGAGGGAGGTTTGTAAAGGGTGAGTTTCACAAAATTCCGAATTCGACATTCGAGTTGTCCATATGGATAAGTAGGTACGAGTAGTACAGATAGAGGATTTATTTATGATCGAGATCGAGATTTTCGGGATGTTGAAAGGATTGTATTTACTTTACAGATAGTATGGTGTTTTATGTATAGAAAAGCGTGTAAATTAAATCTGAATTCGGATTCAGTTGTTTTATTATGATTATAATATTCATACTTGTAAGTATATGGACATCATCAAGTGGGTAGTTTTTGTCTGAAGAGCGGGGTCCTGAATTGTGAAAAGGGGCGGGTATCGAAAAGCAGGCTTTGGTGCTGACAATTGTTTGTCAAGTGCGTCACCCCGACCAGTGAAATAAAAATAAAAAATGAATTATTTCTCAGTAGGTACTTACTTACTTTCTGTATTTACTGATTATTAGATTTACTATACAGATTTATCTCATTCTATTTTGTCAGTAGGTACATGAAACTTATTATTACTAAGCACTAGTCACATATACATATGTGGGTAGGGTAGGGTACTTAATTTTTCTCTTGAAATACCTACCTAGAATAGAACCTAGTTAATTTGATAGAAGTTTCAAGTTCAGATAATTAAATACGAGTAGCACATACCTATTTATTTCAAAATATTAGATACCTACATTTTGAAAATATCAAATTTTTTCAATTCTCAATGAATACTGTTAGTTAATTTTAAAATGATAACTTTTTTCTCCAATCCAATCCATATATGTTTAAAGATTTTTGCTTAAAAACCCCAAATTGGAGATTTCCATTAGTTTTTTGGAATATTTAATATTATGCTTAGCTCTCTTTTACACTAGGCAGTATAGTACTAGAAAGTAATTCATTTTCCTTAGTAGTCAGCAATTTGAGTAAATTTTATAGACATAATGAATTGGTAAATTCATTTGAATTTGAGTTTGTGGAAAAAATAGTAATACTAATACTTCTACTACTGCAGTAATAGTAATAGAGTTGAATTTGGTAAGAAAGGGGAGTTTTAATTGAAAAATTATCATAAAATTAGAATTCGCTTCGTAGTTCTTTTCTTTTTACCATTTCTCCCCCTGCCTTCTTACATACTGTGTAAGGTACTCTTAAAAAGCTGCTTGTTTAATTATTTTTTTATTTCTGTAGAAAAAAAAGCTCTAATTCTTGGGCATAGAACATGGGAAATATGCAAATTTGCCAAGAGTAATTCAATTCATTTAAAAAAAGTTAAAACTATACTAAAATAGTCTAGACTATAGTTCTATAGAGGGTGAATTTGTACTATATACTCGTAGTAGTAAGTTTAAAAACCATTGAGACGAGTATAATGAGTGTAAAAAGAAAAGTTTGAAATGAAATAAAAATTCTGCCATAATAATCTTTACTTTTAACAGAATATAAGTTTGAAGGCGACAATGAAAGTGAAATTTTTTTAGAAAAAAAAACCACAAGAAAGGGAATCTGAAGCAAATTAAAAAAAGACTTTTTACTTTTGGTAATGCGTAATAATATAGTAGGTACAAGTATTACTAGTATAGGTACCGGTACTAGTAGGTAAGATTATTTTTGAGCTTTATTTTATATCGTGTGTGAAACTAAAAGTGTGAGGAATTAACGGGGAAACTTATTCATTAGCATGGATGGAGAAAGAATTTGAGAATTTCGGATTTAGATTTGGATAGAATTAAACCTTACCTTATCTATATATGGAAAGTAGTGTAGATGAGAAAAAAACACAGTTCGAGATCTGAATTGAGGATTTTTTTTTAGAGTTTAACAGGGTTCAAAAAGTTCGGTGTTTTCGGGGTGATTAGAAGTATGGTATGGGTCGGGATGGGGTGATGTCACTTCATTTATATGCAAATTAGTCCCATCTTGAAATATTAATGCTCTTCTTTTCGACACTATGTACTACTGGTACTGGTATGAACTTTGGAAAGTTATCTATTCTTTTGCCAATCCTCGATTCTCATTAGGATTTGAAGGTATCTACTTGAAGAAATTGAAGATTTATAGTCTCGAAATGCCCCTGATTTCAAATATACACTATCAATACTTATTACACAAGCTCAATAGCTGAACTTCTACATTAGTATCAAATCAAGCATCAGAATGAGATCCCTATGCTTAAGGATCTCAAAATGTCAAGTTTTTTCGAATTTCAACTTACTTATCTAAATCTAAATACTTAGCTATCAGTATTTTTTATTAAATATAATTATTTAAAGAAGAATAAGGAAAATCTTTGAATTTTAAAAAGACATTTAATCAAAAACTAACATTACCTATATAGTATCTATTTGAATAAAAAATTTAATTGAAATGCGATGCGATGTGACAGTTTCTTCTAAGATTTTAGATAATTAAGTATCTACCTACCTGTATCTTTAATAATTTCAAATATAAACCCTCTTTCAAAGTTTTGATTGCTTTCGATTGATAGCAACTTCAGTAACTTTAATTGTTTAAAAAAAATTATTTCTCTCATCCTCAGTTTTGTCTAATTTTTTTCAATTTTTGTCAAAAATTGAAGTTTATTTTTTGGCTATAGTTTGGCTATAGTTTATTTTTTGGCTATTTTTCAAGTACCTTCGTACTAAATAGAATTGGACCGATATGTTCTAATCTGATTTACGGAGTATCTTAAAATTATAGCAAATAGTAAGTACTTACTTGTTTAGTTCTTTTCTATTGATAGCCTTTTGTAGGGTTGTTTTGGATTTTGGTTTTGGAAACGAAAATGACAATAAGATTTAATCTACTTGAATGATTTTTTCAATGAAATGTGAAGCTAAAAATTTTATTTTTTTATTTTCCAACTATCTATCAGTAGTTACTTATCTCATGGTTTTCTAATGAGAGACTTTTTTTCAAATCCTCCAGTGACTTACACTGATAGAATTAGATTAATGAAATGCTTGAATTGATTCGGGAAACTCGTCTGGGACAATGAAAAAAAATTTAATTACCCCATTTTCATTTGACTCATCAGGATCATAATTAAATATTCATACTAGTATAAAGTACTTATCTTAACTTTAATTAAAAATGCTAAAATCTAAATGTTCCTCATATACGAGTAGTACCCTACCATTAAGATACTAAAAAATAAAATAAAATGATTGCGTGGTAAGCTCTGAATATCTAAATATGAGAATTAAACCCTTGAAACAAGTACTTGGACAAGTGTACCCAGAGTATTTTTTTTATTAAAAATATCTTTTTACTCACTCTTAAGCACATGTCGTGCTTTATTTTCCATTATTATTGTCAATATCAGTAGGAGTAGGTACTTTTTGTTTCAAGTATCGAATTATGAATATTTTTATTACTTTACCCTCATTTATTGACTCAAAATTCTCAATTGAGCATGCAATACTAATACAATACAGCCGATCTAAAATCAAAATTAAAAGCAAATATTATGCTTTTTGAGATTCTAATAAGGGTATTTATACAAGGGCCCTTTTGCAGGGTACCAGTTTTCGAAATATAAAGCTATAAAAATAAAATTTCTGAGCTTTTAGAGTTGGAAAATTGCTTAACTAATCTAGGTCTCTAGCTGTCCTAGAGGTCTGAAATTTTATAAAAATTAGACAAGAATTCAAAAAATGGACCCTTTTTCTCATTTAAAATTCCTTAAAATAGATTCTAAAGGTTCTATCAGTATATATGGGACTTTTGATGTAGAATTTTGTCTAGTGCATAATTAGTAATTAGAGTTACATCCATAATGTAATTATTAAAATGCTGGGTGCATTTTGCATTTACATTTTCACATTAAAAAGGGTGATTCTTATACTTTTATCTCATCAAGTACATACATAACTAATGCTAAAGAGTAATACTACTGTAGACTGTATAAGTACTACTGTATTAGATATAGGATAAAATGTTAGGGTTGAAATTGAAATAAAATCCTATTTTCGGTCGGAGATTCAATTCATTACGATCTTTCATTGGGGACATCAAATTTAAACTCGAGGATGATATTAGCCAAATGTTCAACTTCAACTCGATTTTTCACTTCATAAATAAAAATTCATGAATCTCACATATTTAACTACCGGGTTCAAAGTATAAATTAAAATTTCATTTAACCCCTTGTCATACCAGTATGTTCGAATTCAAAACTCTAGGTTTTTGCTTTTGGGTGCTTAAAATTACCTAGTTCTAATCTTAAATTATCAAATGCTGAGAATTTTATTGATTATTTTTATGTTTTTACAGAAAAGTGATGGACTCTCTGGATCAGGAATACACCCATCGTCCCTTGATAATGGCAGTTTATCACTTATGAAGTCATTGGCTGGACGGCATGGTCAGTTGCTGAACAATGGACACCATGGTCATTCTCCTAATCGTCATTCTTCTCACCACCATGGACATCAAAGTAGACATGGACATGGTCATAGAGATAGGGATCATCGTGTTGGACAACACCATAATTTCTACGGTAATCAAAGTGGAGGATCTGGGCGGTCTGGTCACAGTAGCATTGAGGGCGTGAATGAGAGCCGCCTTTTACAGCACCTTGAAAAATTTGAAAATCAAACTTCGATGAAATCAGAGCAAAAATCTCAAACCGAGTCACCACTTCATGCAAACGATGGTAAGATCTTTCAGATTATAACTAAAATTTAGAAAATAATGAATCTGAATTACGCAAAAGGTGTATCCAGTGATCTTTAAAAATTAAAAAAAAAACCCAATAAGTTGATAAATTATGAAGCATCATGTCCTATTTGCAAGTACATATAAAACTGTAATGTTTAAAGGAAAAATTCTGGTAGATTTTAAGATACTTTATGCAAAATATCGATTACCTAACCTTTCAATTTTTAGAAAATTGTGAAATTTATGTTCAAAATATCAATTTTTTACACTAGAGTAGGGTACTTAAAGGTTCAAAGCATTATATTTTTAAATATACTCCGTATATCTTGATATATTAAGGCCATTTGATTGGGTTTTTAGACAAATTTTTGACAAATTTTAGGCCAAGTTTTTTAATCAGTGTGTTAATCAGCCTGGCCTTAGGTAGATTTGAGTGTAAGATTATAAATTGAAGTTAATAGTCTACGTAGTTGTTTGTGTGAGGTATTTTGAAGGAGGGTTAAAAGGCCGATAAATCTTGAGTAAAATAATATTGAAATGATTTTCTAATAAGTATAATAACCTTACCAATGGCCATAACTATAACACTTACACTCTGTTTATGAGCAAGTGTATATTATCTCCTTAAAAGAGAATTGGCCTTACTCATTTACTTTATAATACACTGCCTGTATATATTGTAATTGTAAGTAGTTGGGTAAATTAGAATGTACAGTGCATCGGCTGTGATAAGTTAAGGGACCTCATAAGAAGAATTCAGTTGAATAATTTTAGCATTAGAGTCAATTTCTGATTTTAAATATGATAGCAACAGACGGGCTTTTACGATTTAAGACCAGCACCTTGAGAATCTTAAAAAGTTTGTTAAGTTCCTCATAATCTATCGTTAATACAACATAGTACGAGTACATACAGAGTACCTATTCTAAATGAGTAAGTTTAAAGAGATTCAGTAAATAAGTTCTATCAGTATTTAGTAGGATACTACCAGTGTATTATAGGTATATGAGGGGAAGGTCATAAAATTTCTCTCACAAGATATCCCTACCCCAAAAATCGACGAGTAAAACTGTCGTTCCTATAAAATTCATTTTTTACGAGCAACTTCAGCTTTAATAAATAAAGGAGCCCAGTTAATCACCCAAATGAATATCCAACTATATGTTCATAAGATTTTAAGTAATTTTGAATTTTTTAGCTCGCTATATCATTCCTAAATATTAATCATAAAAAAGGCAAAATTTCAACTTTTTTTGTTTTTCTCAATCCTCTTACATAGCTTTTGTTAATTCAACTTTCCCAAAAAGAAATCTTTAGTCAATCAATCAACATTCTACCTATATTAAATTTTTTTTTTTTGACAATTTCTTTCAACATTTTAGAGCAACATTTTCAAAACTAAAACTGAAAAATTTGATGAAATTTTTTGAATTTTTTTATTTCATGACGCTTTTTACCAAAATTTGATCGATTATTTGCCAAATATTTATCGTAGTTAGATCACCGCTTTTCACTTATCTCATATCATTTATATATGTCCAAAATTAATCAATCAATTAAGGCATCTATATTTATGAATTGACCAATTTTTTGACAAAATTTTCATATTTGGAGCAAATTAAGATGATTCAATTTAATTTATCAGTATTTATAGCATAATATTGGAACGATAAATGTAAATTTTTTCAATCTAACGATATAATATTGAGAAATATCGTAGATTCCATTCCAATATTAAGTATTTTTGCAAAATATATATTTTTGTTTTTGTTTTTGTTTTGTGCGAGCTTTCGAGAAATTTGGAGCCAAAGAGTGAGTCAGATTAGATTATACGAGCATTTGATCATAATTCTTTAGAGTCTCAAGTTTAACTCTTATTACATTATACGAGTATACCCAGTACTATTATAACTTTAAAGCTCATCAAGAATCAAGTTTTATGATTGAAAAAGAATCCAATCCAAAAAATCCACTGAATCTCAAGATGATATTACTCATATTAAATAATAGTATGTATAGGGTATTAAATGAGACTTACAACAACTACTTTTAAGTAGATAGGCCTACCTTTTATTTTATATTATTATTATAGGGGTTGGGCTCTACCAACCACAAAAACTATTATACATAATAGGTAATTCAAAGATTCAAATTCGAATCTATCGAGATAATTTAATGCATAATAATGTGAGTTCTAACTCGAAGCTCTAATGAATAATTGTACGTACATACATACACTTAAAAGATACCTAGTACCTAGTAGTCGGTCTTATTCGGTAGTTTCAAGATAGAAAAAAAGGGCCGTTTGTGCTCCAACTCCTTCATTGAATATTGATGAATGAAAAAAATGCAAATGTGACCAAAAACAATGTAAAAAAGAGCAAGGCAGAAAGTCGGGCCCTTTTCCTCATACTCGTACTTGAAGTTAGGCATTTAAATTTTTATTTGGTCCTGATTTTTATTTTTATTTAAATCTCACTATTCGTGCTTAAATGATCTCAAACCTCCTTACTCCTTACTATTACTAGTACTAAAGTATTAGTAGAATTTTCTAGAAGAATTAGAATTTTACAAACTATTTTTTCTTCTCAATTCATTTGGAAAACATTAAGTGTTTAAATAAGATACGTGCATTGAATCCCTCTACAAATTTACAAAATCTCATTTTGTAGATTAAAAGTTGATCTTTTGCCCAAATCTAAAAATCTCAAAAAGTCAATTGAATATTATGGTTTAAAAGGCTCAGTAAAATTCCTTTTATGATTATGATACCCATCCCGCCTAGAAAATTTAGGAATCTGACGAGGTTTTTTTACACAGTAATTATTATTTTTTCGAGCCAGATTACATCTACATATTACAATTACTTATATGTATGTAGTACATCTGTTTAGATGAGAAAAAGAGCTCATTATAATTATGTTTTAAATTTTAAATACTAATATGATTACAGGACAAAAAAATCTTAAAACCACTTTTCTTATACAGATTACAGTCAATATTTGGCTTGAGCTCTGTCTTACCAATCTCAATCTTGAGATTTTTAGACTCATCATCAAGTCATTTTTATAAAAATTACTTAACAGGGTTGTTTCATTTCAGCAGGTTTTTCAATTTTTTTTTGTATTTTTACAACTCTACCTCAAAGCATAAGTAGTATGCTAGGGTACTATAATATCAGTATACGGTTTAGTTAATACAAGGATACTTAAAAGCTAAACAATGTGGTTTGATTGCTTACATTTAGATACTATAAACTTAAGTAAATAATTGCAATTTTTTCTTCACTTTTGATTTGAGATGCTTTTTACTACTATCATATACATACATACATACTAGTACTAAATTCTAGCCGCCCAGATCATTAAATTAAATACATATGTGAAACGAGAGATATTTTGGTAAAAAAGGGGTATTTAGAGGTTTTAATCATGAGATTTTAAAGCCAAAAAGCTGGAAAAAAAGTTTTAAAGCTTTTCTATCGATATTTACATTTCAACTCTTTTACAGCTATTTTATATCTTTTTTAAAATTCTAAACTCAATTTAGATCGATTTATTAATGATTTAGTTAGGTCAATTTTACCTTAATTTTACAATTTTTGATTATTTTTTGGTGAGATTTGAAATGCTATCGAGTCTAATGATTCGATCATGATAACCTCAAATTTCATATTTTCAACACATTCAAACTAAGAATTTGCAAATGATCAAAATCTGAACTTGAAAATTGACATTCGATGTTTAAAAAGATACTTTTAATTTTCCAAAAAACATTCATTTTGAAACTGCAAAAGTCCCCTGTTCATATGATTCCTCACAATTTAACATTTTATCTTTATCTAGAATTTATGCACAAGTTTATACTCTTAGATATTGTACCCTACTAATAGTACTATAATACCTTATAGCCATTGTAGGTAGAACATATGGGATAAGATGGTTTATAAAGTGGCGAAATTATCATGAGAATCGTCGAAATAAAAAAAAGAGAAACTCGATTGAAATACAAGTTCAGGGCATTTTTATGAACCCTTAAAAGCCTAATATGCACACACAAGTATGGTATTAAATATATTACTATTACTTCATGTAGGTATTCAAATTTCAAATTATATTATGATGATTATGTTCAGTGTAGAACCAGAACCAGATTTTTCGGCAAAAGCTTTTACGCATTGTTGAGTCTGCCGAGTCTTTGAATTAAGAAATAGACAGGAAAAATTAGTCATTTTTTAAATACTCATAGCTCCAAGGGTGGGTTTAACTTTTTTTCTTTTCGATTTCGAAAACATATAGAGAAAACTAGAAGCTTCAGAAATACTTATATGGCATTTACATATGTCGGTACATTTTACATTATGCATTTGTCCAGTACCCCCATAAACAATAATAATATTTGAAATCTCTACTACTACTGTAATAAGACAAGCATAAAGAAATGAAAGCTTTTCAAAATAATTCTCAGGATCATGATGAAATCCAAAGGGTCAGTTTCGGGACTTTTTTTAAATTTTAGTTTTTAATGGGATTTTAAAAGAAATTTGGTTTTTTTTCAAAAGCTAATAAAATCCCTTGAATCTAAAGTTCAAGGGATTCAAAGTAGGTATAGCTTAAGGGGTTAAAAAATAAGTTTAAATTCCTACTGCTACGAGTAGAGTCCTATGCTCTTGATATAAGGGTTGATTTTTTATTTTGATCTCTTTTTGAAACTTTTCTAGTCAAACCGGAAAATCCCATCTATAATATGCTGGCTTCAATTGGAGGACTTGCAGCTTTACAACAATCTCTACCCAATTTAATGTCATCAATGGCTTCAGTAAATTCAAATTCAAATCCAAATCCGATTCTCACGTCACCCCTTAACCTTTCCAACCCATCAGCAGGAACAACAACAACAACAAATAGTAGTAGTAACAATAATAGCAGTTTACAACAACAACAAAATGCTATTGCTCAATATATAAATAGCTTGACTAATGGGAAATCTAACTATTTGAATAATAATAATCTACAGCAGCAGAATATTGGAAATTCAAGTCCAAATTCAAATCCTTCTAATATGCCCCAGTTAGTTTTAGCTTCAGGTAAGAAATTATATTGTTTATATCTATAAATCAGTTTCTTGATTTGATAACTATTTATTTATTCATTAGTACTACTGGCTCCAATAGTATACTACTAGTAGCTTTTTATTTTTAGTAAATTTCCAGAAAAGGTACTTATATGAGGACATAAACAGGCTATCTAATTAAAAAATATTTTCAAAATTTCATTCATTTAAGTCTAAATCGACAACAAAATATGATTAGATTCTTGAAATTTTTAGTACTTTACAATTGGAGATATGTATGCACAATCACAATGTACCCTAACCCTACATACCTACTTTTGAAATTTTAGAATCTCAATTTCATTGATAAATCTCTATTTACCGATGATTGATCGATTGATTTATCTTTATCTTAAAACTTTGAAAACAAAAAAAGTAGCTCTGAATTTAAATAACCTGCTGAAGTTGATACTGAAATGTCCTTAAACCTTTAAAGTTGATCCTAGTGACCAGAAATGCTCCAAGTTTCTGTAAAACGGAATTAGAAATTACTAAAAATACGATTCTAAAGTTTCGTTCTATTGATTCGTTTTTGATTTCAATAAACTTATTCTAGAGTTATAAAGGTTTACTAAAAAGTAGAAAAGTAGAATATCATTTTTAATAGAAATATATGTAGCCTTAAGCGAATGAAAGATGAGCTTGTAAATTTTAGCAAAAAACTGATTAATTAAAATGTCTTTTTTACATTCTTATAGGTCAAATTCTAAATGGAATAACTCCGGTTCAACTACTGATCCCCTCGTCACAAGGTATTTTATAGCTTATGGCAAATGTAGATAGGTAAAGGTAGTTTTAATAGAGTTTTGACATTCCTGATGACTTGACTTCGACTCCTGAATAAATCCAAAAAATTAACTCAAAACATTTACTCATACTTATGAACTTGTGATATGAGTAGGTAAATACCAAAGTTATGTAAAATGAGTAAAAACATACACGCATACTTAAACATACATAATTTAAGTACTAGTAGTTAGTAGTAGTACTAGTACTTTGGTACAGGTACTTATCTCAATGTAAAAGAAAGCTACCATACTTAATCACAAAACTAATAAATTATGAATATCACGAAGTTCATTTAAATAAATCCTCAAAGTGATAAATTCTACTCGAGCCTATTAGGTATACCTGTACCAATACTAGTAATAGTAATAAGTATAGGGCTAATTACAAGATTTATAATAATTTTGAAAAGGGCAAGCAAGAAATGAGAGTCAAGTTTTTACTCAGATTCATGATTCTTTTATAACAATTATAATTACCGAATTTACCTGTACCTATACTATCGGCATAATATATTAGTCGGTAGTACCCTTCAAGGCTTTTTCGAGAAAATTTTTGGCATATTAAATACCCATTCTACTCATACTGTAGTAGTAAATAAGGCCCGTGGTAAGACACATATCTTAATTGCACGCAAATCTACCCTCATTCATTATTAAATTTTAAATATTTTAATATTCCCCTTTTACTTACTGGTTTTATAATCGAAATCGATGGGAGTAGAGTCGAATCTCACTATAAAGTACCCTCCCTACCTTTTAAAAGCTTCAAATGTATCTCCTGAAAAAATTCAATTTTTATTACATATCTCTTATACATTTTTTTCCTTAATTTTTGTCTATGAAAAATCCTTATACGAGACACAAAAACTAAAAATGGTAGCTCTGATTGACTTGAAATTTGGCATACACATCCATAACCTCTGTCTTTCGACTAATTTTTGTAATAAGCGATCGGATCAATATAACACCTCGAAAAGACCGATTTAATTGGCCTGACTGGTCATTTTTGATTCGGTAAATTACATTATAGAATTTGAAATTTGACCTGATAAACTTATAAACGCAAGAGTCAAAGTAAAAATCTAAAGAACTTAAAAAAGAAAGCGGCGTTCATCTAATCATAAGGTCAAAATTGACCAAAATTCTCAAAATTTGATCTTAAAATGTGATCTACGCTCAAGAAAATCTTTTCGCTAAATCCTCTGATAGCAGACTTGTTTAAATTTCCTAATTTTAAACGTAAAATCTATAAAAAAATGCTTTCTAAAATCTATTATAAATTTTGACCAATATCCTTATTAAAATCATTTCAAAAACTAGAATATATCAGTACTGCAAAATAGATATGTAATAATACTTTTTGATCATTTGTGTCCGTTTTATAAAGATTTAAGCAGTTTTTACGAATTTTTTGAGAGTACCTTATAGATTGATTTTATCCTTAGCAAATTTGCGAAACGAGTTTTATATCGAGAATTCGGATTAAAATTTTTTATTTTAAATTAAATGACTACCCCCTACCTAAGTTGTTAATTGCTCCAAGCTCTTTTAAATACTTTTAAATTGCGATTGTAATTCTGTCATAAAATTTATAACTTATAACTTTTCGGGTTATCTTTTACAGTATAAAGTATGCTAAAAGATTTTATCAGTTCTTTTGCCGAAACTATGAATTATAATTCCATAAGCTAAACTTATCAGATTTTATATCAGCTGAAATTAATTTTGAATAATTTAGTTTTTTGAGAGTATTTTCGACAATATGTAATACATACTAGTATTAAAATGAGAAATGTCAAATGTCAGAGTCAGAATAATATAAACATTAATTACAAGTTAGGTGGTAAAATTGAGGATTTTAAAGAATAATTTCGAATTGAAATTGGAAATTGGCCCGAGCTGACTGACTGAACAAGCGGTAATTATTTGTGAATTTGCAAAATTGTTAAATTGCCGATAATAATTTACTCATGTGTCCATTTGCTCACCCTAATATAATCTAATAGGCTACCATAAACCATTCTACTACAGACTAGAGATCTGAGATTAAGATAAAGCAAAATATTATAGCAAAATATCATATTTATGATTGAAATAAAGTCACTACTAGCTAAGGCTGAGCATGAGACTTTTAATTAAAACTTGTTCTCTTTAAAAACTTATTTTGTATTCTTCAGCCCCAATGTAATTATGGTTTAGGTTAAAAAATTATCTTTGGCTCTTAGGACGATCGCTATCTTAAAAACGATAGCAAAATGTCAAGGGTCATTTTAACTGTAAAATATTTCCGAGTTGTATAATATAGGTAACAGTTTTGGTATAGGTTTGTAAAAAAAGTCGTAATACAAAATATGACAATTTTATTGCTAAAACAATCAGAATTTTTCTGATGTACCCTACCTATTAGTACATGGTTTATAAATTTAGATCAACCTTAAAAGCCCATTTTTGGTTTAAAATTTAGGCGATAATATAACTGTACTAACGATCTGAATAAATAATAATAGATCGAATTATACCTGGTAATTATTATTTAGTGACCTGTATCAGTAGTGGTGCAAATTTCATACTTTTTAAAATTCAAGATTTTTAATGGCTATTAGACTCTTTGCGTTAAAAAAAAGTATCGAAGTATAAGTATAAAGTATCGAGATACCTATACTTATACTTTGCAAGTATAGACTTACAGTTTGCGTTATTTTTTTCAAATGACCAAAAAGTATAAAAGTATAAATTAATTTTTTTTTAGATTTTTAACGGTTTTTTAAGATTTTTTTGTAATTTAAATTTAATTGTGTACCGATTTTAAGTTAAATTTTTCTAATTAATAGGTAAATGTATTATGAAAAGGAAAAGCTAGTTGTCCAAGAACAATTTTTAATAGATATCAGTACTTTAAAATTGGCATATAAAATATTTATAATTCTTAAATTAAACCACATTATTAAAACTAAAAGTCATCTCTTAAATATGGGGAAGTAATTTTCCGGGAACCTATTTTACAGCATTAAATTAAAATAAATAAATTTGGGTAAGAAATTTTTCGATAACCCTTTAAAATAATTAAAGCAAATAAAACCAGCTCTTAATATTGGGAGGGTGTTTTTTCAGGAACCATTTTTACAACATACAAGCAATCTAAAAATAATAAATATAGATTGTAAAGAAACGTTTTAACGTTAAACATATAAATAACTAAATTTAAAAAAAGGTTCTGGGCAAAGGTTTTCCCTTTACAATTAGTTATTGTTACAATTATTTTAAAATCATAGTTATTTGCACGAGAATTTCACTTGAACAATGTAAAAATTCAAGATTCAAGATTGAAATTCTATTTAAAAAGGATAAAAAAGGTTCTCGAGTGAGAACCTTTTCAATATAATTGGTTGCTTTAGCTATTTTACAAGTATATTTTCTTTGAACAATGTGTATTATGGAAGATTGAAATACAATCTAAAATACTTTAAAAAGGTTCCCAAGCAAGGATTTTCCCAAAAAAAATTTCATTATAATTAGTTAATTATAGTTTTTAGACGAACTACCTTTAGTTTTAACTTTAACAACGGAAATT